>PQFF01000106.1:349486-433017 GCA_003547095.1 Diversispora epigaea | reverse complement strand
CATATGGGCGGAAATCTATGATGTGATGTGATTACTAAATTGTGATTATTGGTGATGATTGAGTGTAAATATGATTTACCATAATTAGAAATAGATATTGTCGAATAAAAATCACACACGACACAACGATTTTATGTAAATAAAAATGCCAACTCGAACATTTCGAGAAAAACCATTTCCATGTTACCTTTGTAACTGCTCATATTCTTCAAAATCTTCTTTAAGCTCACATGAAAATAAAAAACATAAAGAAAATCGTATTGTTCCACATTATCAATATTTTTCATATATTTCCGAAGGCATTGTAAAACACTTTCGTGCAGCGTTTCTCCAGGACGTTGATTCCAAGTTGAGCTTCCATCGAACAACTGAAGGTATAAAGAAATTCCAATGGAAATTTCTGGAAGGCCTATTCTATTTCCTTTTTTCAAATGAACTAGGATTTTTATATAAACCATCCATAAGAAAATATTATTGTGTTTTTAAAGGAGAAAGTGGATATAAACAAATAGGGATTATATTTAGATGTAAAGTATGGGGGAGAAAATGAAATTTATTGGGAAGTGAATCATTTGTGCTTGTTGAAGAAAGGGATATCAATGGTACATGCGTTGAAAAGGAAATTATATTTACCTGGCGGAAAAAAACAATTACAAAAGTAGAAGATAAAATATCTTTTGATGTGTCGTGTGGAATTTTAGAGTGTATTTTGGAGGTGCGGCGTGAAACAGTCGAAATAATAAATATTTTATAAATAAATAAATTTTTAATTTACTTACATGTTCATGATTTTTTTTCTCGACACTTGATGTAGTAAACCATCTTAAATTTAAATTTTGTTGATGTAATTCCTGCATAAATAATGGCATATGAAATGCAAAGACATGCATATATGGAGTGACATCTGTTCTTTGATATAAACCTTCTTGCTCTATTTGACCATTCACTGTTTTTTTTAATGGTCTTGCAAATTCTTGAACCCATTTGCGTACATCATATGAAAACTGTGTAATATCTTCTATAGTTAAATTTTCACTTTTCATTATATAATATAAATTATAAAAATCTCGCCAAAGTTTTTCAATATCTTTTCCTCTCTGACCATTAATAAATGTAGAAAGTGGAAATTTCTCAATAATCTTCAATTTGGCTGGTCCCATTAATGTACACCAACTCCATTTGGAATATTTGGGTTTTTTTTCTGATGGAATAAATTTAAAACTTGTTACACCAATTTCTTGCATTTTAAGTTCTATTTTTTCTCAAATTGACATAGTTTCACATGGTAGTATTTTGTCGAAAGCTGATGGATCACGCATTAATTCCATAAAGAAAAGATCAAGTAATACATCAACAATTCTAAGCATTAAATGAAGTTCATCTGGTACACAATATTTAGAAGTTAAAAATGGTAGTAGATTTGCACGAATTTTGCCTAATATAAATAAAAAATTAATTAAATTAAAATAAAAAAAATAATNGCGTGAAACAGTCGAAATAATAAATATTTAATATTATTATATCATATATTTTCAATTTTTTGGTGTATAAATGAAATATAATAAAAAAAATATTTTTTTATTGATTATAAACATTTGTTTTTCGTTAAACAATTGAAATTTTTATTTATTTAATTACTATTTTATTAACATTTAATCATCAACGCTTTTTCAGAATACATAGTAGATGTCTTATTAATTCTAAAATAAATTTGACGATTCTCAAAACTACTAATTTGATAAGCAGCAGATTGTTTCTCTTTTTCAGTTCCTCCTCCCATTGTTGTTCCTCCAAAAAATAATCGAACCTAAAATATTTTATAAAAAATAATATTCATAAGTAAATAAAAAAATAAATATTTTATAAATAAATAAAATAAAAAATAAATATTTTATAAATAAATAAATTTTTAATTTACTTACATGTTCATGATTTTTTTTCTCGACACTTGATGTAGTAAACCATCTTAAATTTAAATTTTGTTGATGTAATTCCTGCATAAATAATGGCATATGAAATGCAAAGACATNAATACATCAACAATTCTAAGCATTAAATGAAGTTCATCTGGTACACAATATTTAGAAGTTAAAAATGGTAGTAGATTTGCACGAATTTTGCCTAATATAAATAAAAAATTAATTATTAAAAAAATTAAAATAAAAAAAATAATTATTTAAAAATATTAAAAAACTAATAATAATAATACCTTTAGTGTTTTCTGCATTTGACCAATTTTTATCTATATTCCATCGTTCATTTTTGTGACATTCACACCATAAACAAAAATAATTTGAAGTGGGTCCATTAATTCCAAGAATTAATGCCATATATTTCCAATCAGCAGTAAACCAAAATTCCACTTTCCAATAAACATTATTATTATCCTTCAAACCTTCATTGTGTAAAATTATTAATTCTTCTATAATTTGTTGATGAGCAATTGTTAATGACTCATATTTTTCAATTCCGGGATAGAGACAAATGCTACAAATATATTATTTAAAAATTAATAAGATTAATATTTCATTATTTTTTTAAAAAAATAAATATAATATTTACCAATATTGATGTTTTGGACTAAGTACTTTATTTTTTTCATTTAAAATGCATGCTGTTAACATTACATGATGATTATATCGTCCCACTTGTCGTCCATCTCTGCCTAATTTAATTTTAATTACATCATCTTTATGTAATATAGGATTATCACCTTCTGTTAGATCAGGAAGTAATGTAATTAATAATCCAATTAAAGATCTTGTTGCACCATTTCCAATTTGAGCTTTGTTAATAAATACTTCTTCACTATTTTCATCTGAACAAATATTTTCTACTAATAATTCATTTGTTGGATTTATATTAAAATTTTTAATTGGAATTTTATTTTCCATTATATTATTTATTTCTTTTTTTCTTGCAGCTATTAAATATTCTCTTTTCATTGAAGGTTGTACTGCAGCTAATTTCCTATAACCATCTCGAGAAATTAAAATTTCATCACATGCACACAAAATTGAATCAAAATAAGTTGATTCATTATAAGAATTAGAAAATTTAAGATTAATAAATTGACCTTGAATATTTAATTTTAAACAATCCAAACTAGTATCAGAAAAATTATAAGAAGTAAACAAATCTTTGCTATTTGAATTAATCTTAGATGCTAATTCTTTTAAACGTTTATTTTTTTGTGATCCAGATTTAAGATTTGAAAATAATTTTCGCTTTGGAGGTATATTTTCTTTATCTTCTCTACGTAATTCTAAGCATTCTAGATCCAAACCAAATAAAACAACACCTGATAAATTTGTATTATTTTTACTTGATATTTTCTATTATTAAAAGAATAAATTAATATAATTAATTAATTAAAAAATTTTTTGAAAAAATATATATAAATATTACCCTTAAAAATAATTTTGCAGCATCACTAGATGATTTTAAACTATTTATAGAATATTTTTTTTCATTGTTCTCTTCCCATGTTACTTGAAACTTCACTTTCCCATTAAATTCATAATTCGTTGAACAAATAACATTTCGTTCATAAATTAAAACCTGCACCTGATATCCATTAGGAATTTTATGACCACTTCTTTGTGTACGTCGTACATTTGAAGGATAATTTCCCAGTTTTAAAATATTATACTGAAATTGATGTTTGCGATTTCCTTGATAACGTATTGCATTAATTTTAGGAAAATTATCATTTATTTCAAGTTTAGATGAATTAAAATCTTTTACATTTATTGTATTATTATTTGTTTGTTTTTTAACTATTTTTTTGATTTTTTTAGGAGGTGAAGTAGGTGAATTATCAAGAGAAATGAAGTTATTTGGAGTTAAAGGTGAAACAAAAGAAATTTGAGAAGACATTTTTAAAAATGTAACTGGTAATAATTTCTAATAAATTCTCTAAGAAATATAAGTTAAAAACATATACAATAACTAAATTACTATTTTAAGCGAATAAAACTCATGAGCAACTCATGAGCGAAATCTAAACTAAGTAATAAAATATATTAAAAAAGTTTTCGCTGATTTCATCTCTTAAAAATCGTTCAATCGGGTATCAGGTGACTGTGTGTTTACATGATTAATATCACATATTTTGTCACTTAATCAAATCAAATCAATAAACAAATGGCATTAATCATGTGAACATATGGGCTTACTTATGATTTTATCACATATTTATTATATCAAATCAAACCGATTAGCCCATATGATTGTTATAAAATCGGCACTTTATTAAAAAAATTTTAAACGCGAATATCATGTGACTTTTATATAATAGTGAATCTACCCCAGTATCACCAACAGATACGCAGGGGTTAGGGTTAGGGTTAGAGTAGTGTATTTATCACCATGTGTCACACCCTTCGAATATCAATTTTTATTAAATATCCTAGGGACTTAGAATTTTTTTACATGTGGAAAACATATTCGTCACTCACCCGTAGAGACAACACGTGAAATATTTCTGATCACCCGCCAACTTATGGTCCAATTAAATTCAGCAAAATTAGAAATATCACGTGGGGGTGAAAAATCTGTTGGTGATACTGGGGTGCAAAAGTTTCATTTTTGATAGATCAGGGGTTATTTTTTTGATATATTAAATTTTCATGTGACAAAATAGTTATCTTTTTGATGCATCTATTAATAAACAATTATAGGCATATCAAAAAAATAACCACTTTTTTTCACACGTATCTTGATATATCAAAAAAAATAACCATAAGTCTATCAAAAATGAACCTTTTGCTACTGGGGTAGATATAATAGTGAAGTTGGATCACATGCTATTAATGATCAGCTATCCATGATAAAAATTTCATTTCACAAACTTAAAATTTTATATGTAAGATAATTAAGGAAAAAATTGCGGGCAAATTTGCCCGGAATTGCTTACCGTTTAAGGGATAAGAATTCCAATTTCTTTAAATGAGAAGTGTTCTAATTTTGAATCCATAATTTCAGGCGACTTTAGAAAATTTGGCTTGACAAATTATAACATTTTTCATCATATAAATAGGAAGTATGGCTTAGTTTACAAAATAAAAATTCATACTTATGGTTAGGTTATGGTTACTAAAAAATTTGAATATTTGCCAGAATACCCAATTTCTATTTTAGTTGATTATGAAGATACTTTAATAATAAAATAAATAGAAATAAAATAAATTATTTAATGTCATGTGAATAAAGAATTACATAGAAATTCCATTTCATTATTACCACAAATTAATTTGTCACACAAAAGGTTTAGTAATATTTATTATTTACTTTTGAAGTATTTTAAATATAACCACACCCACATCTCCCATTACAAAATTTTTCACTTCCGGTTGAAAGGTTTCCGATTAGAAAAAATCGATTTTTTTTATTATTATGAGTTACATATGTTTTTTTTTTTTGAAAGTTTACATATGCAAGAATATCTATTGAGATAGACATAGACATTTTGGTTGGTAAAGATATAATTTTTTTCTTTTTTAAAAATTTAATTATCTTAATTAGATTTCTCCTTTATTATTAAAAATAAAAAATAAAAATTCCATACTGTTAGAATTTAGATTATGTATTTTTGCTTATGAAAATTTATGTATTTTGGAACAGTACTATAATTTTTTTTTATATAATAGATAAAGGAATTCTATACGAGTCATTATTAAATAATATTAGGTAAAGCTATTAAAGATATTTACGTAAATTCTTTGCCCTTGTATTTAAAATTTTAAATAAATAGTTACGATCAGAAAAATATACATCCCACAAAGAAAACTCTTTTTTTTTTATTATTATTAGACAGTAAAATTTTTAGTTCATCTGAAAGTTGAGGTTTTTCTGCCATAATAAATCATAATATTTTTATAAAGTTGATATCTTATCACAAAGGCGAAAATTTTACTAATAGATTTTACCGATTTATAACGGGATTAGCATTATAATAGTAGGCTCAAATAAAACTTTCAGAACTTCCAAAATTATTTTAATAATGTAATAAATCATTAAAGAGATATGATTATATATTTTTATGAAAAATGAAATTATATCATATTTCATCTTATTTCATTTGTTAGATTACGTTTTCGAAAATTAAATAATTTATTTTTTTTTTCATGTTTCTGGCAAGATTATCAAAATTTTATCAAAATTTTATCAAAATAAAAAATTGTAAAGCATTCAAAAATTCGAAAGTAATTATCTAGAAAAAAAAGTTGACACGATTTGGATTTTTTTAAAATGTGGAAAAAAAAGTACATGTAAAAAAATATTTATTTCTTAATCAGGATTATTAAGCACCCAGCCCAGACGACCCAGACTGCTTGTTACTTTAACAATTTGAGCTACATCTTTTTATTTAAGAGAATATTGTTGTAAAAAGAAAATTAAATAATTTTAGAGTATAATCTTAGATAACCTTTTTTTTTGCATCCGGTCGGGTCGGGTCGCTTAAAGTAGAAGAAACTATAATCTAATCGATTTTAAATTTGATTACCTTAATATATTTAATAACAAATTTTTCTTTAACTGTGAATCAGACGGATAAATATTACATATTATGTTGTCTCAAATCTAAAATATCTAAAGAAAGACCAATTAAAGATTAGTATCGAGTTCAAAGATAAGCGGAGAGAGAAATATGTATAAGAAAAATAAGATAAGTGAATAAATAACGATAAGAACCCTTTGCTTCTTTGTTCTTTATCATTTTTTTTTAAAAAAAAGTAAAAAGAAAAGGCTCCGTCAATATTCCGTCACCATAATTGGAAATCCCGAGAATTTCGTTTTTTTTTAGTAATTCAATGAATTGTAGACTAAAAATATCATTGTATTTGGCGTATGTTATTATTCATATTGTTTTTTTTTAAAAGCTAACTTTATTTCGTCAATCATTTTTCAATCATTTTCTATATTGTGCGTTTTAATAACCAGATTTAGATATTAATATCCGAGAAAAAACTCGGTGATGTCGACTAATAAGAAATGGTAAATAAATAGAATCTGACGTAATTCTTATATTATCATTTTTATTACATAAATTATTAATTTAGTTAATCTAGTTAAAAAGAAAAATCGAACTATTATTATTAATTAAAAAAAAAAAAAAAAAGACTATTGTACGTATTGTGAAAATTGAGATACTGATGATAACAAAGAAATTAACGGTGGTGAGTATAAAGGATCAAATCTTTATACCGTATCGCTCATGCACACTCGCATACATGCGTATACATGTGCATTCCACAAATATTTAGTATTGATTTATTTGGTTTTTATTTGGTTTTTACATAATTGTTTTTTCTACACGAATGTCGAAAGTACAGGTATCTCTAATAATTCATATATTATCTGTTCTGTGAATGATAATACATCGTATATTCTTAATTAATTAATTTCTTTAAGCAACTAACTTTAGAAAAAAATACAAAATTAATATTTTCCTATTAAAAAAAATTTTTTTAAAAACACATGCATAAATTGATAAGCACGACTTTCATCAGTAATGTGTAATGGTAAATAATAACAATAATAACAGAATTTAAATTTAAGATTTATTTATTTATTATTTTATTTGTTTAATAATTTTAAGTTATTTAAACTATATAACTTTTATTTTTATTTATTTATTTATTTATTTATTATTATTATTATTATTATTATTATTATTATTATCATTATTATCATTATTATTTATTATTAATTATTATTATTTATTATTTATTATTTATTATTATTAATTTATAAATTTATGAAACTGTAATGATATAACCTAAAATTATGTGTAACTTTAATTACTTTAATTACTTTAAATGTGCGCATAATATATATATATTAAATTCGGCTATCATTACAAATTTTGGGCGCGTCTTATCTGTTATTGTATTATAAAACCATAAAATGTAGTATTCACGTAATATGATCGCACACGCGTGTGCGCGCGCGCGAAACAACGAGATAATCAATAATCTATGGATAAAAGATGATCATGCGTTATTATTTATTTATTCATTCATTATAAGGATTTACTTATTTATTTGTTAATAATTAATTAAATTATTTTTATTTGTTTATTTATTTATTTATTTATTATCTGTTGTATATAATTCTTATTACTGCCAACCACTTTATTCTCTATATTATTTTATATTCTATACTATTCTTTACTATTCCATACAGTTCAGTAATCTTTTTTAATTAATATCATTTCGAATGATTATGCGTGACGATAAACTTAGAAATGAAACAGAAGAACGTAAACAGTAAACAGTAATATTTTTAAGCATTCGGAAATGATGATGATGATTATTCAAAATAGATATGCACAATATGCACAATATGCACAGTATGCATAATAACATATCCACACGCACATAGATTTCACGTGTCCATAATTCTGAATAATATAATCAATAATCAATAATATAATATAAAATGATACAAAATCATTGAAATTATAGAAGTAACAAGTTTTTTTAATAGCCGGAATAACTAATGACTGGTTTAGGTCAAATTATAATATGTCACAAATAATGGATTTAAAGTATTTTTACAGAGTCATTATTTTTTATTTTCAAAGTTACATAAGATCGTTAAAATAGATAAGACAAGAATCTTATCTATCACAAAAAAAAAATCTTTTTTCTTTCGATTTAGGAATATTATTATTTATATCAATTTATAATAAAAAGTTTTTTTCACATTATGATTTAATGTGTAAATAAATGTAAATAAATATAAATGAACAATATCAATATAAATAAATGTAAATAAATGTATAGTAATGGAGATAAGAGAAGGAAAAAAGAGAAGTGTCATTTGGGAAGTAACGGTTCATTCAATTGACATTTATTAATTTATTCATTTATTAGATAATTAATTAATCCAAATTTCTTAATATGATTTCTTTCTATCATTTAAATTAAATTTGTAAAAAATGTCATGTCATCCTGTCCTGTTGTTACTTTGGTACTCTGGTTACGCTGCTTCTCTACTTTTGTAAGTTATCATTAATTATTGTTATTATTAAAGAAATTTTTTTTTTTTGATTTAACCACTTAAATTCAAGAAATCCAAACACACGATTCAACATAAACAATAAAGACAACGACTCAAGTAAATTTCAGGTAATATAACAAGTTAATAACAAGTTGATATTTTAAATGTCAAAGGACAGTCTATTCTCTATTCAGATTTAAGTTTTTATTATATTATTGTTACTCTTGTGATCTAAATCTTTCTTTTCATCATTTTATCGAGATTTGGAATTTTCTTTTTTTTATTCCTGATTGATATTTTTTTTTTATCATAATTTACTTTATTTATTTATTTATTTATTTTAAGCATATCGTGGTTTACCGAAATCTACTTTATTTATCAATCTACTCAAATTATTACTTAATTCTCTATTTTTGTGTCGGTTGAGATTTTTTTTTTCTGCACTCCCCTATTTTCCGGTTGTTTACCGTCTCACTTCCGTTTGTTAAACAGTAGATAAGTTATCAATTCCCTTTTATGATTAAATTTAATTTCTTTATCAAAAAATCATTACCAAACGATATTTTTTTTTTTTTTGCGTTATATTTTTTTTTTTCATTATTAAAAAAAATTACAAATGTCTATTACTGGGTGGTGGTTGGTGGTAGTGATATTGATATGAAATTGGTTTTTCCTGGTGTTTAAGGTGTTCGATCACCTGTTGTCATTATTTACATTATTTTCAATATTTACTGATGCCAATCGATTACTATTCAAAAAAAAAAAATATCAATCATTTAAAAATTTATTGTGAAAAAATTCTGCAACAACAACAAATGTATAACGACGAGCAAGTATTATCGAGTTTTATATCTGATATATGCAGATACAGCCTGTCCTGTAATAGTCTGTCATAATCTGTAAGTCTGTAATTGAAGGAAGGATTACTATTATGAGTATGAGTGATGGTCATACATTTATGAGAATGATAAGCAAATATCTGATATAGTATAATGAAGTATAGTATAATGAAGTATAGTGTGTAATATAATAAAGTAAGTAAGTAATAGCTTAATTTATCATATCATATTTATCATATTTATCATTTACTTATTTATTTATGTATTTTGTTTTTTTATTTGGGGGGGAAAATAAATTCCTAAATAAAGTTACCATAATAATTATTAATAAAAAAAATTCTAATTAGCTAATTCTAATTTATATTCTTTGATAGATTAGGAATTGTTTTTTTTTTGAATATAAATACCCATCTCTTTGCCCCTTTTAAAATTTTTTCTTCGATACAATTCCAACAAATTTTTTAAACAATCAATTCAACTCAACTTCTCAACTTTACTTTTTATTTTTATTTTTTTTATTATAACGAATTTTCACCTTTTTTTTTTTTTAACGAATAACCAACAAATAACCTTCCAATAAACTTTATCACTTCCCCACTTTCCTCCAACCAACCAATAACAACTTTTTTTTCAAATTTCTTACTCAATTAAAAATGACTACAACCAATTACAAATCTGACAATGCAAATCTCGCTAAATACCTTAACCTCAACCAATACGGTAAAATCCAAGCGGAATACATTTGGATTGATGGTGATGCAGGACTTCGTTCTAAAACCACCACGCTCGATAAGAGACCTACTGACGTTTCTGAATTGAAAGAATGGAATTTCGATGGTTCTTCCACTAATCAAGCTCCAGGTGATAACTCTGATGTCTTACTTCGTCCCGCCGCTTTCTTCCGTGATCCTTTCCGTAAAGGTGACAACATTCTCGTCCTCTGTGAAACCTTCAATAATGACGGAACTCCCAACAGAACAAATTATCGTCACGAATGTGCTAAGATTATGGCAGCTCATGCTGACGCCGTACCATGGTTCGGAATTGAACAAGAATACACTTTATTCGATCAAGATGGTCAAGTACTTGGTTGGCCAAAGGGTGGTTTCCCTGGTCCTCAAGGTCCTTATTATTGTTCAGTCGGAGCTAATGTCGCTTTCGGTCGTGATGTTGTTGAAGCTCATTATCGTGCTTGTCTTTACGCTGGTATTACTATTTCCGGAATCAATGCTGAAGTCATGCCTGGTAATTTATTTATTTAATATTATTATTATTTTATTTTATTATTATTTTATTTTATTTTATTATTATTTTTTTATTATTTTACTATCATTTTACTATCATTTTATTTTTATAATTAATATTAATAATTAATTAATTAATTATTTATTTATTTATTTATTTTTATATAGGTCAATGGGAATTCCAAGTTGGTCCATGTGTAGGTATTGATATGGGTGATCATCTTTGGATGGCAAGATTCTTATTACATCGAGTAGCTGAAGATTTTGGTATCGTGGTATCATTCCATCCTAAACCAATTAAGGGTGACTGGAATGGAGCAGGTTGTCACACCAATTATTCAACCGCTGCCATGAGAGCTGAAGGAGGTATTAAAGCTATTCATGAAGCAATTGAAAAATTATCGGCTCGTCATATGGAACATATCGCGGTTTATGGTGAAGACAATGACCAACGCCTTACTGGTAGACACGAGACTGGTCATATTTCACAATTCTCTTTTGGTGTAGCTGATCGTGGGGCATCTATTCGTATCCCTCGACATGTAGCTGCTGAAGGAAAAGGATATATGGAAGATCGTCGTCCAGCTTCTAATATAGATCCTTACCGTGTAACTCATATCTTTGTTGAAACCACTAGTCCATAATTAACCGATCACTCTATCTCGACATAATAATAATACATACACAACAACTCCACAATCAAAAAAAAAAAAAAACACGGTTATTTATTTATTATATATATTTGGGGCTTTTGATAAAATATTTATATATTATTTATATTTGGGAATGGGTTATTTTTTGTTGACATAAAAAAAGGGTTTATTTGATGTAAATCTATTTTATTTTGATTTTGAATATATTTAAATCTTTATTTTCATTTCTTTTCTTTTTATTATATGTTTCATTTTTCTCATGTGTGCCAAGTTTTTTATTTTTTACCAAATAAAAAAAAATAATAATTCATCATTCATCAATTTCTTAATTATTAAGTATAACGTAACATTATTTTTTATATTGTCTAATGTCTTTTTTATGCACATATATATATATATATGTTTTTATATAATACAATATATATATATATTGTTTGTTTTTTTTGATATGTAAAAGTGTTTTATATTATACACTTAAACAATCTCTCTATTTCCTTTTCCCAATTCTAATTTCCTTACCTTATTTCTTTCTTCTATTCTTCTTGATTTTTGTCTTTGATCATTTTATTTCCTTGATCTATTGTCTTTTCACTTTTTTTATATATTTTAATTTACGGAAGAGAGATAGAAGAAAGAAATTATTTAATTTTCATTTTTTTTTTAATGAGAAATCTTGGTTGGGATCAAAAGGAATTTCATTGTAGTTTTGGAAATGAGAGATGTTAGTCACGAATAATTCAGTTTTAATCCGTTAGTTTTATGATATTCTTTTTTTTTAATTTCTTTTTTTATTTCTTCTGAAAGTATAGTTGAATTAGTTGTTTGAAATTATTTGAAAGTGAAGTGAATGAATGAATGGAATGACACACAGATATATAATTGTCATTTCCTTTTATTTATTTATTTCCTTTATCCTTTTTTTTTTCCTTATTTTTTTTTTTAAAAAAAAAAAATATGATCCCATACTTTAATTTATTTCCTTTGAATTCTCTACTTTTTTCTTTTATTATATATATTATTATTATATATGAATGAACGATCTGATTAAGATCAATCATTTTTTTTAAAAAAAATTTTTAAAAAAATGCAAAGAAAATTGGCAATTCAATTTTCGCATTTTTTTTTTTCAATTTTCCTCTTTTCGTTTGTTCATTATATATAACAACGAAATCCGGAATTATGTTAAAATAATAATAATATAATAATAATAATAATTATCAACATAAGCTTAAAGAATTAAAATTACGAAACTTATGTATATTTCATTTATGTATATTTTGTTATGTATGTATATTTTTATATATTTATTTAATTTATTTATGTTTGTAAATAATAACCTTTTTTTTTTTTAATCTTTTATTCTTTCGATATATTTTTTAATATATATAAGATAAAAATCATGACCCCCTTTATTTATCTTTTTTTTTTATTTGTTATATTTGTTTTTAATTTTTTACAAAAAAAAAAAAACTTGTTAATATACTAGAAAAAAATTTTAAAATATCTTTGTATAAAAGAGAAAAAAAAAATAAAAATTTTCTTTTTATAATAAAAAAAAATATATAAATAAATTAATCGAAAGGGTGAATTTTGAACGATGTATTCGTCTGTGAGTAGTAGTAGTAAAAGTAGTTGTGTATATTATTTTTATTTGTATAAAAAATTATTTATACAAATAAATCAAATAAATGCAAGATCTTATTAAAAAAGTATAATGTACATTTTTTGTTTTTCCGAATCTAATCTAATTCGTAAATTAAAAATATATATATATAAATAATAATCGTAGAAAAAAAAAAAGGATAATGTTCCAACTATTACTTAAAAAAAAAAAAAAAGAAATTAATTAATTAATTATTCAAAGATTGACTGGAGCGTAACTAAAGCTTCTTCTCTTTCATTTTTATCTTCAATTTGTAAACTTTCATATTTCCTTTGTTCGTATATTAGTTTATCATTATTACTAATATAACTTTCACAATAATTTATCAACTTTTCAACCGAAAATAATTTCGCCCACGCTCTTATTTCTATAATATTTTGAGGTGTTTGTAGATGTTTACTAACGATAGTATCCGCCACTAACTCTTTTAATTCATCAAGGAAATAAAGATTGGCCAAATTTAATAAATCGATGTAATGATTAAGATAAAATGATACTTCACCACCACCGTGAGTACTTGGATTATACGGTATTTCATTCATAGCTTCTTCTAAAGGTTTTTTGTAAAGCCATTTTAAAAATACTCGAAATGAATCAGGGTGAACATCATCCGCTGCTCCTTCTTGTAATCTTATATGTATAATTTCTTTCATATTCGATTCTTTAAATTTACTAGTTACCGCCTTATAGAAATGTGGACATGAAAATGCCAACACGAATCTTGAAGTTTTAACTTCCTGACCACGAATATGAAATATTGTATCTAATAATTCTTCTTCCGATTCTCGTTGATCCCTTGTTCGAGGATCTTTTGAAGGTGGATCAAGAAGTTTACATAAATTTTCAAATACTGGATCTCGATCCTGAATTTGTACCACGGGAGTTGGAACGGATCGTAATAATGAAGGTAATTTAAATAATTTGGCACCACAATGTAAGAATAAATTCTTAAATTGTATAAGTTTCGAATGAACTGATACCAAATCATTGGTGAGATCTTCTTTAACATTGAATACTAAATTTTCGGCTGCTTTCCATTGATTTAAATCGAAAGGATCTTTTCCATTAAAGAATGCTTTCGGACAATTGCTTAAACCTTTATTTAAATTTCTAAGGAATTCATTATATGCCAATGTTCCAATTTCTTTAGAAAGAACTAATTCTTCGTGTAAACGAGCATAAACTCCTCGAATAAGTTTACGAAGTTGTTTCTTTCTTATCGGTTCTCTCCAATCTTCTAATTCTTCTTTTTCGATCCTTTTCTTAATTTCCAATAAATGATTTAATGTTTCAAATGCAGGAACCTTTTCAAGTTCTTCGTATAATGTTAAAACCGTTCTTGGGGGCATAGCTCGATCATGAAAAATTCCTGCTTGAGTCCAACAAAGATCAATATGCATAGGCATTCGAAGTTCGGAAAATGCACAAAGTTTAATATTTGGAATCTTGGCGGTACCGGTATAAGGAAAATATAATTTTCTTGAAGGTACAATTTTAATTCGTTTAAATCGATCCCATTGATTAAATGAAAATGCGAAATTATCAATATTATAATAAAAATGTAAAATCAATTGTTCCGCACGATCAAGGATATCATGAGGAGGATTAGGTCGTTCAGCCATGGTTTCTATATTCTCGGAGATTCGAATTAATCTTTCCACATCAATCCTTCCTTCAAATCCAAGTTTCTCCAATCCCGATAAATAAATACCATTGGTAAGATCATCAGCTATGAATAAATCGGAACCCGCATATAGACTTCTAATTAATAAGACTGATTGATTAAGACATTCATCAGCACGTAAAAGTCTTGTATATGATTGATTAGGAATCATTTTTCGATTTGACCATCTGACATCAATTTTATTAGTTGGAAGCTTTAAGAATGATTTCAATAATTTGTTATAAGCTAAATCGGAAGGACCAATTCCACCACTATTCGCTTTATCAAAAATATCCCCCAAATAAACATAATCGGCTATCGTATAAACTCCCAAATCTTTTAATATACGTCTTTCTGATTCATCTTTATAATTAATATAGCAACGATAATTGCTTCGAGTTGGTTCGTAATATTCAAGTTTCTCAGGGACAAGCATTCCACGAACCGCTGGAACGTATCCTACCTCAGGATCGAAAGTTGGCCAAATAGGAAATTCGCGAAGGATGTTCCATAATTCGGAATCACTCTCCACTCGATCTTCATCTGTATTTAATTTACATTGTTATTATTATTATTATTATTATTATTATTATTTATTTTCATAAATATATTGACACAAATTAAAAATATTTAAAATATTTAAAATATTTACATTCATTTCTTTTATCAGTTAACCTTTTCCACTTATGAACAATATATTCTCTAATCCGATCCCGTTCGTCATCATAAATATATTGAAATAATTTTTCCATGCTGGTTTGATAAGTTAAACGTAATTGTTCCACGGCACGAATAATATTTGCCGGATTAAACTCTTTGATGAACACTTGATGACTATCTATTTTAAAATCGGTGAAGAGAATTCCAAGTTTATCCAAATCATTTAATAAACTTGAATGTCTTTGATTGGGATATTTTTCGGTTTTTAAGATTGGTAAGTTAATGTCATTCAAAGATTTCAACTCATAAGTGATATTCTGACCAAACTTAATGATTGGTACAGGAAGATTTCTTTTGAAAGATGCATCCTTCGCCAATCTCTTGAATTCATCCTCGGAGTTAGATAATCGATTCCAATATTCGATCATCCACTCCTTATTTATCAGGATGTTATCATCATCATTATTATTTGGATCCCAATTTTCAATATTGGGAATTGGTAATTTTATTTGTTCATGCCTAAGAAGATCGAATATCGAATTTATCCCGAATTTGAAGACTTTTAAAGCCCTCTGAAATTCAGGCAAATTGAAGACCTCCCTAAGGTCGGCAGGTAATTCATCTTCTATAATTATCGTGATAGGACCAACTTTTGGTAGAATCTTTAGGTCGGGACGAGTGGCCAGGTAATAGGTTTGAGTGCCGAATGCGGCGAATTCATCCGATTGGGTAGGTACCAGAGGCACATACATCAGTTCCTGATAAGCTTTGTCACGGAGGACAAAGCGAAGAAGATTGAAGATGGTCTCATTTCGTTCGTTCACCGACTCCGCCTTGAATTTCAAAGCCTTACATCGAAGGACGTCACGAACAAATTGAGGACTCACTTCCATCATTATTGAATTTTGAATTGGAGAGGTAGAGGTAATATTTGGACGTCCTTTTGATACTTTATATTCATATTCGGATAAGATATCTGCGATCCAGAAATCATTGGGAAGTCGGATATACCATCGATCATCCTTTTCTTCTTTACCTTCTTCAGATATAGGACATTGACTTTCGACAACTTTGATAGGAGTAAAATTGGGGTTTTTCTTGTGATATGTATGTCGGAGAGGTTTTTTTAAATCTTTATTTGGTTGAGACATATTAAAAAAAAAATTGTCATCAAAAAAGCAAATATTCGTTGATAAAAAAGAAAGAATTCGTTATTTATTTATTTTTTTTTTTTTTATAAAAAAAAAATAAAAAAAAAAAGTAAGAAATGTGAATATTAACAAAAAAAATTGATAAAGTTATGTTATAAATTAACAAAAAAAGTTTAACGCGAAGTGTTAAGTGACAATTTATATATAATTTTAAGATATGATGACGATCATATGATAGATTTTAAAGAAACTAAAAAATTTAAATCATATTGTCATCAGATATCGAACTGTTAAATTTCTATTTTTAAATCCAAATAGAGTTATTCAAGTGACACACCATTCTTCCTAAAATAATCTTTTCCAGATTAGGTTATTAAAAAAAATTGTTTATTTACTATACAATGAATTGAATAACATTGCAGCAGGTAACACATTTTTTTCGAAACTTTTATAACTTCACCCTTTTTTTGAGAGAGTTCCTGAGGAAGAATTTTAAGAAGAAGAGATGATTAGAATAAATCGTTTGAATATTATAAAATCACAATTTTATATCCATAATATATCTTTCAATATACGGAATGAGAAGTTCAATAATACAAATATAGTTTTTAGACCTTTTAATAATAATAATAAATTACGACGAATATCGACATATCCCGATAAGATTAACAAAAAAAAAGATCCTAATATATTTCAAAAAAGATATTTAAACCAGGACACTAATGCAGCAGGAGTTTGGGATCCGTTTCCCGGTATTTTTTTTATTTAATTAATTAATTTTTTTTTTTTTTAATATATTATATTTATAATGTATATATTCCGACGACGTTATTTATGTAATTTATTTATTAATGAATTCGTTAATTGTAAATTATACAGATCCATTTCAACCTATCGTAGAAAAATCAGCGGAATCAGCGTTAGATGAAGAAAATGATCGAAAAAAAAAGTCTTCGGGTGAGAAAAAAAAACAAAAAGAAGGTGCAATGTGGATTTCTCCTCGAGTGATGGATGCTGTTTTAACAACTGTTATGGGTTTAGCTGCTGTTGGAATCGGTGGTGTATTATATCAAGAATAGTAAATTGTCATAATTAATTAATTATTTATTTATTTATTTTTAAACTTTAATAATAATTTATAAATTATTATTATTAATATTATATTTGTTATTAATATTAAAATATTGATTAATTATTATTATTATTATTATTATTATTATTATTAGTTACGAATGGAGCGAAATACACAAAGTTGAATTGGCTTTCCTGCGTCCTATACCACTTTTAAGATCGGAAACACAAAGTAATTTTTTTGCAAAAGAAGAACGAAGAAAGATTAATAAGATCGTCGCTGGACGTGGAGCCGGAAAATATTATTTACTTATGGGTGAAAGGGGAACAGGAAAAACCCAAATGGTATTAAATGCCATGGATAAAGTTAAACATTATGGAGCTGTATTTGCCGAAGCTCATTCTGATGGTGAAGTATTTAAAACTAGATTAGGTAAAGCATTAAGATATACTTTTAGGGAAGATTATGTAGGTCAATTGTTTGCTAGAGAAGCTCCAGAAAGAGGTAATAATTATTATTTTATCTATTTATCTGTGTAAAAAAATAATAAAAATCAAAAGTAGAATCTAAATTATTTATTTCTAATCTTAATAATCTTAATAGGTTCCGCGTTGCTTGATGTAGAAAAAGCTTTGAATATGATAGAACTTGTTGCTATCAAATATTATAAAAGACGTAGTAAACCATTAGTTATAATAATTAATAATATTCATGCATTTAAAGATGATGATGATGATGGCGAAGATTTATTGGAACTTTTACAACAACGAGCTGAATCATGGGCTGCTTCCAAACTTGTGACTGTTGTATTTAACACTGATGATTATACAATTTATGAACGAATGAGTAAGTTTTTTCATTAGTACTTTTTTTATACGTTATAATGTAAAAAATTATTTTGTTACCTAATCATTAATTCCTCATAAATAAAACCTTTTTCAGAGAGAGATGCTTCTCGTATGGATGTAATTAGAATTAATGAGTTAGAACAACAAGAAGCACTTCAATTACTTCAGGAAAAGCGAAAACGTTTTGGTTCGGAACCTGAAGAAAAATTGAAAAAAATTATCAATGAACGAATTGGTGGTCGCCTTTCTTATATTAATAGATTAGGCAGAGAACGTGACTTGGATAGTAAGCATTTTACAAAAAAAAAAAAATAATAACAATAATGTGTATTTTTTACTTTTTTTTCTACTTTTTTTTTTTTAATAGAAACCGTCGAAACTCTGGAGTCAGAAGAAGAACATTGGTTAACCAATAGAATTGGACTTATTCCAGATTTCGAAGAAACGGCATTTGATGATCAAAAATATGCATCTTGTGCATGGAAATTAATTAGGGATTTNTTCATTAGTACTTTTTTTATACGTTATAATGTAAAAAATTATTTTGTTACCTAATCATTAATTCCTCATAAATAAAACCTTTTTCAGAGAGAGATGCTTCTCGTATGGATGTAATTAGAATTAATGAGTTAGAACAACAAGAAGCACTTCAATTACTTCAGGAAAAGCGAAAACGTTTTGGTTCGGAACCTGAAGAAAAATTGAAAAAAATTATCAATGAACGAATTGGTGGTCGCCTTTCTTATATTAATAGATTAGGCAGAGAACGTGACTTGGATAGTAAGCATTTTACAAAAAAAAAAAAATAATAACAATAATGTGTATTTTTTACTTTTTTTTCTACTTTTTTTTTTTTAATAGAAACCGTCGAAACTCTGGAGTCAGAAGAAGAACATTGGTTAACCAATAGAATTGGACTTATTCCAGATTTCGAAGAAACGGCATTTGATGATCAAAAATATGCATCTTGTGCATGGAAATTAATTAGGGATTTAGTGAAATCTCCAACAAGATCCGTGTCATTAAAAGAATGTCGAATTATTACGGGAAATCCCAAATGGATAGAAATGATGGATCATGATAACATTATAATGATTGACGATCAACATAATGTTAAGGCAGATTCGAAAATTTTATTAAATATATTTGAAAATATCGTTAATGAAGAAGGATTTGATGAATTATTGGAAAATGTTTGTGAGAGAGTTGAAGAAGTAGATAAAGAGCAGAGAACGAGGGAATTAATTTGGAGTAATAAGAATGATCAAGTGGTTAAATTTGCAAAGCCTAGGAGTTGGCTTTGGTAAATTTATTATTTATTATTTATTTATTATTTATTTATTATCAATTATTTATATATTTATTTATTTATTTATTTATTTATTTATAGATTTATTTATTTATTTTTATATAGATTTATTTATTTATTTACTTATAGATTTATTAGTTATTGTTTATTAGATGTTTGTTATTAAATAGAATTTTCATTTGATTAAGTAACAATTATTATTTAAAAGTCGTTTGATGATAAATATTAGAGACAAAAGAAATTATTATACAATTCAATCATACATATTATCATGCATTCAAGTCTCTTTGTTATCACATCATCGGCATCGGGACCAATAAAAAAAAGTGATTATAACAATTATGATTACATAGAGACTTTTTTACATAATATTAATATGAATAGGTTCTTATAGCATGTGACTAACGTGATTACAAAAAGCTTCCCCAGTATCACCAGAAATTTTTTCGCGAAAACGTGATATTCCGCAGGGGTTAGGATTAGGGTTTTCAGGGTATTATATTTATCACAACGCATCACACCCTTCGAATATCGATTTTTATTAAATATTCTGGGGACTTAGAATTTTTTTACTTACGGAAATCATATTTGTCACCCAATATTCATCACCCGAAAAAACAACACGTGAAATATTTCTGATCACACACCAAATTATGGTCCAATCAAAATTTAATTCGCGAAAAAATTTCTGGTGATACTGGGGTAGCTGATTACAAAAAGCTTCCCCAGTATCACCAGAAATTTTTTCGCGAAAACGTGATATTCCGCAGGGGTTAGGATTAGGGTTTTCAGGGTATTATATTTATCACAACGCATCACACCCTTCGAATATCGATTTTTATTAAATATTCTGGGGACTTAGAATTTTTTTACTTACGGAAATCATATTTGTCACCCAATATTCATCACCCGAAAAAACAACACGTGAAATATTTCTGATCACACACCAAATTATGGTCCAATCAAAATTTAATTCGCGAAAAAATTTCTGGTGATACTGGGGTAGCTGATTACAAAAAGAGGACCCCGAATCTCAGAATTTTATTGGACCATAATTTGGCAGGTAATCAAAATATATCATGTGCAAGATTTACGTAAGCAAACGTAGGTGACAAATATGGTTTCTGCATGTAAAAAATTCCAAGTCCCTAGGATATTTAATAAAAATCGATATTCAAAGGATGTGACACACGGTGATAAATACACTACCCCTGACAAACCCAACCCTAACCCATGCATTTAGCATGATAAGAGCCAGTCTTTCTCTTATAAAAAATTCAGTGATTATCTAAAAAATTTTTTTACATAGTATTAATAGGTATTGCACATGGGCCAATTTTCGGAATGAAATTTTATATATTAAACTATATTATAATATAATATATAAAATTTCATTCCGAAAATTGGCCCATATGGGTTCTTGTAAAAGTGTGATTATAAAAAATTATTAATATAGGTGATTATATAAAATGTGATAGAGAGATGTATTTAAACAGTAATCTTCAAAAAAGGTGAAATAAATATTACATATTAATTTGACACCTCGAAACTGAAGTCTTTAAATAATAGGCCATTTCTCTATCACTACAAAAAAAGATTTATGACGTGGAATCTTGATTTTTTATAATTTTTTTCTCACTTGTAACATTGAATTCCGTTAAACAGCTTATAAATAGAATAATTTATTTTTAAATGATTACATTCTGTTCCGCTTTAATTGAAATAAAATCTATACTCTATAATTCCAGTGATCAAATAAACATATAAAATTTAATAAGATTTAATAATAAATAATTTTATACTAATAACAAGATCAAATAAAATGTAATATTTAAACTAAAAAAGATACATATTTAATCCTAAACCAATTATTTTGTGAATTAGATTCACATTACATTTCTTGAGTTTTCATTTTCTTCGTCTTCAACTATAGAAATTTATAGAAAATAAACCTTTTAAATTAAATATATTAGGCATAAATAATTAAAGAAATAAATGCACCAATTATATTATATGAATTGAAAAAATTACTGTCTTGAATCTGAATAAATATTTAAAAAAAATAAATAAAATTTGTTTCTTCAAAATATACTTACTAAGATATCATATTAGGATTTGTAAGTTCCTACTTGTGTATATTGCTCCAGAATGCATTGAATAAGATTCTTGTTTGATTCATTTGCTAGTTTAACTTGTTTTTTTTTTTTTTTAATTTCATCATCATTATATCTATTAGAATTATCAAGTTGAGACACCAATTCTTTAGCAATTGGACAATTGAGAGGTTCCAATTCCAGCATTTTCCATTATTTCTTTGAGTAATTGAGGAATTTCACACTTAATTTCAGATTTATAATATGGTGGATAACTAGTTATACCAAAAGATAAATTTCAGATGCTTGAGAGTATGTCTCAAGCAGTTTAGTTAAAGTAATTATTACCAGAATGAAAATCTTGCAAGTCCATATACAATAGTCGATAAAATAGAAGATTTTCTTTCAAGTTAATTTCCAAACTTGTGATTCACAACCATCATAAATTCATTTTTTGTCAAAATTTAAGTTGATTTATAATCCGAAATATTTATTTAGCATATTTATTTTGAAATTATTGAGACTTTTTAAACAAATATCATGTTTCTCAGACCTTTTTTCTTCAGAATCTCAAGCCATCTCGCTTATCTTGAAGATTTAGTTTGAAAAATTAAAAAATTGAAATCTGAACTTCAAGAACAAAAAAAATTATCAGAAACTGAATATAAAAAAGGCGAATAAAGAAATAGTAATTGGTTTTTGTTGAACACAAATGGGAATAAAAAAATCATAAGTATGGCTGGCTACTACAACATATTGGCCAAACATACTTGATTATTTTTTTTAATCATAAAAACAAGGTATAAAATTTTAATTATTTTTAAATTATATTTAAATAAATTAAAGTACATATTATCGTGAAAAAGTAGCATTATGGGAAACTGAAAATAATATTACAAATAAATTAAAAAGACAAAAAAAAAGCGAATAACAGTTCAGAATCAAATGAATTTACACTTAATTACAATATACTATAAAGAAAAAGGATTTTGTTCTGGGTGGTAATTGGTTCTTTATTCGTGAATTGATTGGACCGTGTAACTGCTCGTGTGGTGAGTGACTGTACACATGATGGTGAAACAAAATTTCGAAGGATCAGATTTTATACAAGGCAAGGCGAATGTAACTTTTTAACCTCCTTTTTTTTAAATAACGTGCGATCCAAGCGAAACCTTCGATTGGAAGAAAAGTAAATCACCGAAAGCAAGCCTTGACATAAGAAATTTTACGCCAATCAAAGGATTTACAAAGAAGTCGATCACATTGAAATTCGTGTAATCTAATAATAAAGAATTTTTTCCTTTTTTAACATAGCGACGAGAAAATTACATCAGTACATTATTATTATCAATGTTTCGAATTGAATTAATGCTTACAGGAAATACATACCTAAAAAATATTACAGTTCTTTTATCAAAAAAAGTCTACTCTATTTTGTAATGACAAAAAAAAAATAAAAATAAAGATGAAAATAAAGATAATAAATAAACAAATATAGGCAATACGAATTTAGTGATTGAGACTATAAATTTTTTTCTTACGTAAAAATAAAAACTATGGGTAGACGTTCGCACTGCCAAAAATTGAAGTAAACGTGATACAACCATTAACAAGATAACTGAAAATAACATCCACAATTGTTCATTGTGGTGGAATAAACTAACAACTATAGGTACACAGTGTATTCTTTGTATTCTTCCAAATGGAGCTGAGTATATTCTAAAAAATTTTTGTTGCAATCTGGTACTGAGATGCATAGTTCCAACTTTACGACCATTACCATCTGCTTTACAAAATCTTTACATGTCAAATACTATTAGCTATCTTAACCACCAATATAATTCACTCTTCTCTTTACGATACCCATCGAATCCATTCTGCTGACACAAAGGGCTACCCGGTTAACTGGTTTTTGTACGATACTAAATGAAATTATAATATGGATCAACGTGGAATATTAATGTCAATTTCGTTTCATTACACGAATTTCTGTTCTTTGTAAATCCGTTGATTAACATAAATTTGCTTATACCAAGACTTACTTTTAACAATTTGTCCAAACAAAGAATGATTTGATCTGTTCGCGAAATCTCGCTTAAGCCGTTCGTCATCCTGTTAAAAAAAAATATACTACTTTTAAAACTGATTCGCATAACTATCGTGTTACCTTGTGTAGATCTTACACAACACGTTACTCAAATTAACCAGAAATTTTACTTATACTAAAATCACGGGAGATGAATCATCATCCATCATCCAGGATAACTGTTTATTCATCCTGGCACAAAAACGTTTTTATGAATGACAGAGGATGAAGGTAAACAAGAAAAAGATTTATAAAAATAGCTGTGGTAAAGAAAAACAAGAGATTCCTTTTGGCAAAAAACATTTTTCTTTATTCATTTTTATACTAAAATTCTAATAATTTCTTACAATATTAATAATGATAATAATAATAAAAATAGTTCCGAAATATTCTTTTTCCTTTTTTTTGTAATAAACTTTTTTTTTGATTAATAATCAAAATAATAAATAATTTTCTTCGTAATAGTTAATTCTAATAATAAATGATTCCATAGTAATCTAATAATTCTAAAAACATTTTGTAATAAAATAAACTTTTGTATAGCAATAGGGATAAGATACGCCAAAGCAGCAATATATCTCTATTGTTATACTTTGCCAAGAATTGAAAGAGTTTATTAAAAATATTATAAGGCTTATTCAAAGTAAAGTTACTTCAAAAATCCATCAAATTTCAGCAGTGTACAAAGAAGTTAGTAAAGACACTTTTACTCCACTTACTCATCGTACCTTATATTACACGTAATTGTGTTGTTTAAGAGTGTTAGTAAGCAGGTTTAAATCGTCTGATTGCCTGTTTCGTGAGATTGCGCACAAGAGAAAGTGTATTAGTTATACATCAAATTATCGTGTAATTATCCTAAATTTATTGAGACTGATTTGTGTAACTTTCCACATTGTTCTGCGCAGACCGCAACACTATAATATTAAACGTAACCCAAATAAGATAGGGTGGCACAAAGTCACAGGTCGAAATATTAAAAATCGGGTATCTATCTGTCACATATCGGGTACCCGACTCGTGCCTAATTTCGGGTACCTGATAGGGCCCTGATATGTGTAAAAAAATATTTTCTACACTTATCGGGTACCCGATATGTCACCGATATGCCATATCCTACACATATCTGTCACATATCGGGTACCCGATAGTCTAAATACCCGATAAGTCCCCGATATGTGTAGGATATGGTATATCGGTGACATATCGGGTACCCGATAAGTGTAGAAAATATTTTTTTACACATATCAGGGCCCTATCAGGTACCCGAAATTAGGCACGAGTCGGGTACCCGATATGTGACAGATAGGTACCCGATTTTTAATATTTTGACCTGTGAGTGCCACCCATCGCACTAGTATCAAATAAAATAATTAACGAAATGGGAAAATGGATTAATTCATGATAAATGGAAAGAGATCTACATATAAGAACTATAATCTCGTTCCGAAATAAAAATATTATAACTATCTTATAAAAGTCCCATTCTTCATTAATATCATAAAAAGCAATGGTTTGGATCTAAATATATTTTTAGTTTTCAAATGACAACATCTATAAAATAACGAAATATGCCCTTTATAAAAAATAAATTTATAAAATAATTGAAAAAAATTACCCCGAAATCCATTATATAATCTTTCCGTTTTTGACAAATCACAAATTATTGTTGTGCACAAAGAATTATTTCATTACATGACTTTTTTAAATAAAAAAAGTGCTTTAGAAGAAACAATTATAGAAGCTGGTCATAAATATATTTTTATCCTAAGTTCCATTATGAACTTAATTTTATTGAATGACTTTGGATTAAAAAAGTACATCTTTTCTTTAGATAATTTAGAAAGCTCTTTACTATTATTTGAGCCAGCTTTTATAAAAAATTAATAATTAATTAATGCTAATAATAATATTAATAATGATCCTTATAAAATAATTTTTCATTTTTATTAACTATCTATTTTATATGAAAAACTAATGATGATGAAAATTTCTTCAATAAATAATATTGTTAAAATAATTAAGAATTTAGAATACTTTATGGTTTTTATTCGAATTTAAATAGCTTTAATGTAATAAAATAGCAAATACAATACTTGAATTATTTTCAGTAGCCATTTTATTTAATGTTGATATAATAATTAACGTATATATAATTTCCTTGAAAAAATTATTTTTATTTTTATTTTTTGGTTTTGTTTTTATAGTGACTTTGCTTATTTAAGCAAATAATTCGGAATTTTAAATACACAAAGAAATAGAAGGTTCTGAAAGAATATACTATTAAAACAATTAATATTTATTTGAGGCAAGCAAACCAAATCGAAATATATAAACGTACAAATATTGAAATTTATTTATACATCATATTTTATAGGCAATATAAGTATATTTATTTATTTTTCTGATTAAATTTAATACAATAATTGCTTCTATGGTTATATTTTCATTCGTTTTGTTTTTATAAAATTTGACTAGCAAGTTCTTACAGAGGGTAAACTTTATTCCATAGAAATTTTCTTGAACCTACTGTTAATACAACAAATACTGAAGTGACAAACTCATAATGGTTTCGAATATCTTGTTCATTTAAATTATGCACATATACTAAGAGCTGTTCACGGCCATCATTAAGAATCTGTTCCATAGTCTTGCTCTTATCGAATTGTTCCCCATTACCACACTTTAGTTGACGCAAATCACATTCTGACATCGCTTCGACTTTGTTCACCCTACTTTCCATTACATCACAATTTCTATTGCAGCCTGGTTTAATAATTTAATTAAAATATGATAGTAAGTATAAAAGAAACTCATGAAAACATACCATTAATTTTCAAATCTAAAAAATTGATTCCTTTACACTTGAATTCAAAAATAAATCAATTCCGCTTTATACCATCAGAAGCAGGTCTAGTCTCAGCTATTAGCAAATCTGCGTAACAGGTTTTTATTAGCTTTCTATCACTGTAAATATTTATAGGAATTTCCGTATCACTAAGATAATTTGGAATCATTGAAAGTGAGACATGGAACATTACTTTTGTAACCAATTCTCTATTATCATAAAGGTTTCCTTTTTTGATCCATTTCTTTAATTTTGACTGTAGATATAAGCACAATGTATTAATGTTGTGGTGATAGATGAGATTTTCAACAGCATATTTAAACTCCTGCGAGTTTGTGTTGATACCGCTGTCACCTGTCTTTCGGTAAGATATAATTCTAAGGGTAACTTTACGGTTCTTTTAGGAGTTTATAGTCCTTTCCTGATAGGTACAAGACTGTTGATTAGAAGGCACCACTGATTTAGTTATTTTAGAAAGGGAATCGGACCTTTCGTTAATTTATTTATCGGTTATTCCATGATTTTATATTCAAGTATCCTTTATTCATTATTCAGTTATTTCTTTCATTTATTCATTTATTATTTCGTTATGTTGTCCTTAGATTTCTTTATTCACAAGATCTTCATCCAGTATTCTGACTTCTCTCCAATGTTTCATTGTCGTTATTATTAATACAGGGTTTTATTATTTTTAAGATAATAATATTCTCCATTTATATTCGACGTATCATTTCGACTTCTCCTTTATTTCCATGATATTGTCCAAGAGTTCTAGGTTATATTATTATCATTAACTCAAGAATTATAATGTTATACAATTAAGCAATTAAGCAATAAATCCCATAACATTCATAATTTTTTCATTAATTAATTATAATATTAGATTATTTATTCAAGAGTTTCAGGGTTTATTTAATAAAGTATTTTATTAAATAATATTTTCAACATTTTATTTACAGGTTAATTTTTACAAGTTATTTCTTGGAGTTTTAATTGATAAAATTTTATTATAAGATAATTTTCATTTCTTACAAAATTCTATAACCAAAATCTGTAGAAACCAAGTCGAATAGGCTCCCTTTTTAAAAGAAATTACATTACTGTGCCATTACTGTGCACTAGGGATGGTAGGCGCAATACGAATTGAGCCAGGAATTTAGCCAGATTTAATTTAGCCAATTGAGCCTGGAATTTAGCCACGGCGCAATCAAGCGCAATGGCTAAATTCTGGCGCAAAGGCTAAATAATAGCGCAATTCTGATTGGCTGGCGTAATTATAAAATTTATTAAATAATTATTTTTAAATTTTTAAAAATAATTAATTTTAGCTTTAATTTAAAATCAATTTTACATAACTAGGAGCGATTTTCTACTATAATATTTCTATGACAGATAGAAAGATCTGGTTCTTGGCTACAAGATGATATGTATTTCATTTCTGTAACATTAAAATTAGTCAAATTATAGCTATTTTAAAACAATATATTAAAATATTTTTTTTTTTTTTTTTTTTTAAAGATAAGTAGCGGTCACGCTTTATTTCATTATATGCATAAGTAAACCACGTTAAAAACAGGTTAATACATAAGAAATAAAACAAACTAAGTTATAAAACTACCATTCGACCAACCACCCTGCCGGAAAACCCCAACAAACCCACCAGAGCAACCCGATAAGCTATCTAAGAAAAAAAAATAAAAAAAAATTTTTCCATTCAGTACGCTGTTGCTAGCGCCCGANGGAATTTAGCCAGATTTAATTTAGCCAATTGAGCCTGGAATTTAGCCACGGCGCAATCAAGCGCAATGGCTAAATTCTGGCGCAAAGGCTAAATAATAGCGCAATTCTGATTGGCTGGCGTAATTATAAAATTTATTAAATAATTATTTTTAAATTTTTAAAAATAATTAATTTTAGCTTTAATTTAAAATCAATTTTACATAACTAGGAGCGATTTTCTACTATAATATTTCTATGACAGATAGAAAGATCTGGTTCTTGGCTACAAGATGATATGTATTTCATTTCTGTAACATTAAAATTAGTCAAATTATAGCTATTTTAAAACAATATATTAAAATATTTTTTTTTTTTTTTTTTTTTAAAGATAAGTAGCGGTCACGCTTTATTTCATTATATGCATAAGTAAACCACGTTAAAAACAGGTTAATACATAAGAAATAAAACAAACTAAGTTATAAAACTACCATTCGACCAACCACCCTGCCGGAAAACCCCAACAAACCCACCAGAGCAACCCGATAAGCTATCTAAGAAAAAAAAATAAAAAAAAATTTTTCCATTCAGTACGCTGTTGCTAGCGCCCGAAAGTTCCCTCCCAAGGGAACAACATCCCTCCCCACAAAGTCACAATCCAAAAAACAAAAAAACTCACACCCTTCAACCTTATATAACAACTCCCGCCCCTGTCCACCAACCAAAACATCACATCACACGTTCTTACCACCTGATTCCCACCTATGTACCACTGTACCACCCAAAAATTTTTTTCCCCGCCGATCTCTCCTTAGACATCAACATGTCACACTTTTTATCAATGCGTCACCCCTGATCGACAAGATCGACAAATCAGGGTCAAACCGAAATTTGAAAATTCCCCAAAACCATCCAAAAACATGAAAAAAGAGAATTTGTGGCGCAGACCCTTCCCATTACCAAACGAAAATTATACAGCCCCAGGAAAAACTCCTGTTTCCAGTGTTCGTTCGAAGTCAAAACGTTAAAACGGAAAAGGGCAACTAAGAACAAGTCGCCAGTTCGTCCTCAAGCTTATTTACATGAAGACTATTTTCACAGAAAAAAACGCCAAGTTCGCCGTTTACACCTTCCGTCAAGAGAACCAGAGCCAAAACCCCGTAGACCAAACTTCATATATTCTTCTTAGGACCGTCCACCATAGTTAGTCTTATCCGGTCGGACTTAACCTCCAACTAACAGGCACCAAGAAAAAAATAATAATTTTTTACTGCGTGTTTTCTGAATAATTTATCGAACGGAGAGAGAGAGTTTACAATACAATATATTAAAATATTTTTTTTTTTTTTTTTTTTTTTTTTTTAAGTAAATAAGGTCTTGCTTTATTTATAATATATTGAAAAAAAAATGCAGAGCAAATTTACATATAAAAATAAAACTAACTAAGTTTAAAAAACTAATGTTTGACCAACTATTCCTTCGGCAAAACCGAAGAACCTACCAGAGTAACCCAGTAAGTTACTATAAAAAAAAAATTTTTTTTTTTCCATTTAAATGTTGTTACTATACTTGCACGCAAAATTATTTTGGGGTCCCGAAATTGCAATTTTGGGGAAAAAAGTCGAAATAGTTTTTTATAGAAGACGAAATTATTTTACTTAAAACCCGAAATTTTTTGACCACCCAGATTTATTCTTTAATTGAAGATACACATAACTGGGTACTTTTTTTACTTCCATATATAGAATAGATTCTGCATAAATCTCAAAAAGTCGAAATACCTCAAAAATCCAAAATCAATTTTGGAAACATGTATAGTTGTTACTAACATTTAAAAGTCCCCACCTACAAACTCCTTAAGGAAACAACATCCTCCACCGCACAAGAAATAAAACAAAAGAAAAATTCCAACTACTGCTCCTAAACTCCTAAGGAAAACCACGTTCCACCGCTCTGTCTCTATTCACGTGACTACACGCACCAATTCGAAAATCATAATATTTCACCACCTATATTTGCGAGTAGGCCCATTCATATTCTTCCAGCAAGGAACATATTGGTAATAGCGGCAAGCCTTAGAATACTAACCGTGTCGAACTGGCTTCCTCCCATTAACATGGTATTCGAACTATAAAGTTCTTCCAGTATGTATTGTTGGTATTTGCGGTAGCGCCTATAAATTGGTATCAATAACGGACCAAAGTCCTTCCAGGAATCCGCAGTGCATGGCCTACAATATATTAAAATATCAATATCGGTAAAATTAATTAATAATTTTATCTGATCAACCTTTTGTCACGTGACCAAAATTGCGCCAGCCAATCATAAATTGCGCCTGAATTTAGCCAGAAAAAAATTAATTAGCCTTTGAGCCAGAATTTAGCCGGCGCAATTTAATTAGTCTTTGAGCCAGAATTTAGCCAAAATTTAGCTGGCGCAAAATTAATTAGCCAAAGGCGCAATTATTGAGCCAGCCTTCATATCAATTGAGCCTTCCACCCTTACTGTGCACTAATACCATTGGCTAATATATTTACCATATAATTTACTAAATATAGAATATATACTATACTAATAATTAATACTAATAAATACTATATAATAATAATTGATACTAAGTAATACTAATTAATAATAAATGTTAATAATTATATAATATTTGTGTAACTATATCATGTGAACATGTGACTTGTGTTACTATAATTTGTGTGACTAAAACTATTTGACTTGTTAAAATACATGTTAATAAATATTGCTAATTATTACTAATTATTGTTAAATGTTACTAATTACTAAATAAGATTATTATATTGGTATTAATATTTCCTTTGTTATAAAAATAATTTCTATTAAAATACAGGGTTAATTGATATTATGGTCATATGTTTTAGTATATTTTGACCATGGTAATTCTCTCCGGTAACATCACAGAGGTTAATAATGCGATTAATAATTGTTTTCATAACAACAACATTTGGTAAGCGGAGGTAACATGGTTTGTCTACAAATGTCAACTATCCAAAATAGAATAGAAATGATTTCAAAAATTCTGTGTTTTGTTGATCAACATCATTAAGATTAGTTAATCAGATTTGTTGTTGAATAGTTTTCTAATAATTCTGAAAAAAGAAACCTTGTATAAGGATACTTTCCAACAAATCTCAACATATTGTCATCCAATTCATTGCTATTTCCAATTTGTTTGCCATCCAGCAAATTCTGTAGATAATTTAAGCATACATTCGTGTAGTAAATTCCACTATCTTGCGTATACTCATATTTATACTTATTGTAAATGATACGTATCTGTTTAAGGTGAAATTTGATAAAATTTTGCTTCTCCTCATCGGTATAATGCTCTTTTTCAGTGAAAATATATGTGAGAGCTTCTTTAATGTCTTTTTCTTCAAGTCCATACATGTATTTGAAGTTTTGTTCAAGGGTAATGTCATACGATACACCAAATGAAGAAGAGATATTGTTTATTAAGACCGGTGACATCCCTTTTAGAAATATAATGTGTGTTATTAAATGCATTGATTGTTATTTAAACACCTTCCTGAATACATAAACTCACCGATAATGAAAACACGTTCAATTTCTTTTCCACGATGAGCTTTAAGCATTGCAAAAATAGCCTTGTAGAGGCTTAGCTTGTCAAGAAGCTAATTATACCAATTTTTCCTATCTGGAATAAAATATTCATTGGTGATTGCATCATAGTTATCAATTAGGACGTAAATCTGGGAGAGATATAATTGTTAGTGATCATAAAAATAATAGACAATATAATGTATTAATAATGAATCACCTTGTATTCGCATTCACGAAATGTGCGAAGAAGATTCTCAAAGGAGATAATACAATCATCCCAATAAACAACTAATAGTTTAAAATCTTCAAAATTTTTCTTCAGCATATATGCATATTTGTAACAAAAATCCACAATTGATGTGTTAATGTAGTTTATTTGTTTCTTTGAAATCTGAAGAACTTTATCATTCTTGTTAGCAGACAAATATAAGGCACAAAATAATCATCAATGATATATATATTTGACAAGGATACCTTTGAATCTGAGAAAAATTCCACTTGAGGATAAAGTACTTGTTGTGTTTTAGTCCAGATGCGAACTGGTATATTTCAAGTGATTCAAATAATGATCAAAAATATTCTGCCTCATTGATGTCATAAAAATATTTGAGAGTGAACAAAAGTAATGATTTACCAAATTGATTTGGTCTTAAAAATATTAAGACAAATCTGGAGTGCTCAATACTTTTAATATGTTTGGTTTTGTCGATATAGAAAAGATTTTATAATTTCAAATCTTTAAAATCCAAAATAGAATTTACGACAAACCCTCTTTTCGCAGGAATATATGTTAATGGTGATGGAGAAAGTGCTAATAGGTCATCCTTTTTATCATCCTAAATATGTAATAAAAAGTTAATTAATAAAAAGTGCTCATTAAGTAGTGATTTTTTAACCAATTCCTTTCCCAAGATCAGTAGACCTATTCAAAAAAAAACTATTCTGGATTGCATATTCTTTGTGGGATGAACAACTACTCTTAGAAAGTAGTAAATCGAACAGAATCACCCTGCATTAATGTTCCATAAATGATGACACCCTTTCACTGTATCAAAACAAAGTCAATCCAAAGAAAAGAGGTCCGGTTACTAGAAAATACTTGATCTTGTTTTTTATATCTCTTTCAATCTCTTAAACGCAAATATAGTTGTATGTCCATTATTACAAAAATGTGAGATTGGATGGATTGTTGATAAAAAAGAGACCTTGTCGCAAAAATTTCCTTGTATGACAGCATGACCATATTTACTTTAAAAAAACAATTCCCTAATTAGTAAAGATTGCTTATTATATTATTTGTTCATGCGAGGTGTTAATTATAATTGTAAAAAATTCGCACATTATATATTTATGAATAAAATTTCATGCTTTATTCGAGTGTGCTAGATATATTACATAAAAAATAACAATTGATGACCGTAGAAAGTTTTATTTTTGAGGGTTTCATTTCAGTTTCTAAAAGAAATGCTATTAACCCGGGAAAATTGACTTACGAAGAAAATTCAACGATATTATCGTTATAACAGGCATCAAAGCGTATGACCAAATCTCTCAAGAAAATGTTATATGATTAATCTGTTAAAATATACATTAATTTTCAAGTCAAATAAAATGTAGATGTCTTTAATATATGCGGTTAACTGAACTGATAAAAAAAACATCATGCAAACTTTCGAAAATAACAAATTAATCCTCTAAGAATAGAATAACTTAACGTCCCAAAAAAATACAACATATATAATAATCTTGCTCCCCTCTTGACCTTAATCGTTAAATATAGAGCACGAATTATAAAATAAAATATATAATAAAATTATATCAATATTTAGTAGGTGGAATAATAATGTAATATATAAATAAATATAAATAATTATAATGAAATACCAAAGGCATAACAATAAAATCTAATCAATTTTATATTAGTTATACGATGTCTCCAAAGCGCGATACTCAATTACATATGTATATTAGGTTTACATAATAAATAATAAAATTATTATGATATTTTGACCTTTACATCAAAGAAATTTTCTTCGTAACATAAATTTGGCTGTAAACTTATTTATTGATTTTTTTTAATAAAAATAAAACTACTACCTTATATACTATAAGTGAACAAAAAATGTCTGATATATGTAAAGAATGTAATCAAGAATATAATGGTGATGCAATATGTGTAACTCGAAAATAATTTACAAGTGGATATGCAAAGTGGATCGATGAAAATTGTGATATTAAAAATTAAGATATAGTCAGAAAATATTATTCAAGAGGTAGCTTTGCTTGGAATTAATCAATTTTATTGAGGAATAATCGACGTCCGTAAAAATCATCAACCTGACTCAAATAATATAAGACTTACTGTCATCCTATTCTATAAGCATGTATAAATAATATTAAAAAAATTTATCCATTATTATTCCTTATAAATCATTGTAAAGATTTGTAAAGAGTTATAAAGTTTTGAAAGCATTGTAAAGTGTTATAAATAATTTTACTTTAACTTCTACCAAATACTTGGCCCAATTCTTCCAATAAATTTGATCATAATTCATTGAGTGCAACACAAGATAATACTGTAGATGTAACGGCTTTAAAACTACAATTCTTTTTCTTCAGTATGCAGTAGACAAGTATAATACAACTTTATATCAATAAATGAGTGAATTTTTAAAGTTCAAAGGTGATGATTATTATTTTATTTAATGCTTTTTAACTTGCAAATGAACAAGAATTATTTGTTAGCGTTATTTTATTTTGTAAGTGGTTTGTATTTATATAAAAAATTCAAATCCAAAAATTTTAATTTATTTATTTTAATTTATTTGTTTTTTATTAATTTATTTTTTTTTATTAATTTGTTTTCATTAATTTATTATTTATAGATTGCATATGTAATCAAAAGGTACATTAGAGTTGGATGTGATCTTACTGATGGGGAAAATTGTATAATAGTAAAAATAAAACAATAGATTTAGTATACAAAATTGTATCAATACTTTTTAGATCATTAGCATCAGTATTTGAAATTCAAATTTTAAATTATGTGCGAAAATTCCTAAACTATTTGTGCAAAATTTGTGTGGAAGCTTTTTTTCTGTGCACAATTTTCAAATTTTGTGCGAGCACACGCTCATTAATTTACCCCAGTATTACCAGAAATTTTTCTACCCCCTTACGTGGAGATGATTTTTTCTGAATTTAATTGGTCCATAATTGGCAGATAATCTCACATGTTATATTCACGTGTATACATGTTCCCAAAATTGATTTTGGATTTTTGAGATATTTCGACTTTTTGAGATTTATGCAGAATCTATTCTATATATGAAAGTAAAAAAAGTACCTAGTTATGTGTATCTTCAATCAAAGAATAAATCTGGGTGATCAAAAAATTTCAGGTTTTAAGTAAAATAATTTCGTCTTCTATGAAAAACTATTTCGACTTTTTTTCTCAAAATTGCAATTTCGGGGTCCCAAAATAATTTAGCGTACAAGTATATTCACGTGAAGAAAATAGGGTGATGAATGTTTGGTGACAAATATGGTTTCCGCATGTAAAAAAATTCTTTGTCCCCAGGATATTTAATAAAAATCGATATTCGAAGGATGTGACACATGGTGATAAATATATTACCCTGACAAACCCTAACCCTAACCCATGCATTTAGCATGATAAGAGCCTTATAAAAATTCAGTGATTATCTAAAAAATTTTTTTACATAGTATTAATAGGCAATATTGTCATGGGACATCTTGGAACATTTTGGGACAAAAATAATTTTTAAATTATAAAAAATTCCATTATAAAACTTAGTTTAAGTCATTAATTAAAATTATTTAGAATTGATTTTTACATATATTTATAAAGTTTTAATATATCTTCATAAGCCCAATAAGGGTAGGAACAGTGGGACATAGGACATTGGAACAGTAAAAAAACCTAGAGACATACTAAATGTACAATACTGTTAATAGGTATTGGTTCTTGTAAAAGTGTGATTATAAAAAATTATTAATATAGGTGATTATATAAAATGTGATAGAGAGATGTATTTAAACAGTAATTTTCAAAAAAAGTGAAATAAATATTACATATTAATTTGACGCATCGAAACTGAAGTCTTTAAATGATAGGCCATTTCTCTATCGCTACAAAAAAGATTTATGACGTGGAATCTTGATTTTTTTATAATTTTTTTCTCACTTGTAACATTGAATTCCGTTAAACAGCTTATAAATAGAATGATTTATTTTTAAATAATTACATTCTGTTCCGCTTTAATTGAAATAAAATCTATACTCTATAATTCCAGTGATCAAATAAACATATAAAATTTAATAAGATTTAATAATAAATAATTTTATAATAATAACAAGATCAAATAAAATATAATATTTAAATTAAAAAAGATACATATTTAATCCTAAACCAATTATTTTGTGAATTAAATTCACATTACATTTCTTGAATTTTCATTTTCTTCATCTTCAACTATAGAAATTTATAGAAAATAAACCTTTTAAATTAAATATATTAGGCATAAATAATTAAAGAAATAAATGCACCAATTATATTATATGAATTGAAAAAATTACTGTCTTAAATCTGAATAAATATTTTAAAAAAAATAAATAAAATTTGTTTCTTCAAAATATACTTACTAAGATATCATATTAGGATTTGTAAGTTCCTACTTGTGTATATTGCTCCAGAATATATTGAATAAGATTCTTGTTTGATTCATATGCTAGTTTAACTTGTTTTTTTTTTTTTTTTTTTTTAATTTTATCATCATTATATCTATTAGAATTATTAAGTTGAGACACCAATTCTTTAGCAATTGGATAATTGAGAAGTTCCAATTCCAGCATTTTCCATTATTTCTTTGAGTAATTGAGAAATTTCGCACTTAATTTCAGATTTATAATATGGTGGATAACTAGTTATACCAAAAAATAAATTTCAAATGCTTGAGAGTATGTCTCAAGCTGTTTAGTTAAAGTAATTATTACCAGAATGAAAATCTTGCAAGTCCATATACAATAGTCAATAAAATAGAAGATTTTCTTCCAAGTTAATTTTCAAACTTGTGATTTACAACTATCATAAATTCATTTTTTGTCAAAATTTAAGTTGATTTATAATCCGAAATATTTATTTAGCATATTTATTTTGAAATTATTGAGACTTTTTAAGCAAATATCATGTTTCTCAGACTTTTTTTCTTCAGAATCTCAAGCCATCTTGCATATCTTGAAGATTTAGTTTGAAAAATTGAAAAATTAAAATCTGAACTTCAAGAACAAAAAAAATTATCAGAAACTGAATATAATAAAAACGTACAATTTTTGGATATTTAAAAAGATTAGATAAAAATAGAAAAGGGAAAAAATGAATAAAGAAATAGTAATTGGTTTTTGTTGAACACAAATGGAAATAAAAAAATCATAAGTATGGCTGGCTATTACAACATATTGGCCAAACATACTTGGTTATTTTTTTCAATCATAAAAACAAGGTATAAAATTTTAATTATTTTTAAATCATATTTAAATAAATTAAAGTACATATTATTGTGAAAAAGTAGCATTATAGGAAACTGAAAATAATATTACAAATAAATTAAAAAGACAAAAAAAAAGTGAATAACAGTTCAGAATCAAATAAATTTATACTTAATATCAAATGAAATAATTAATGAAATGGGAAATGGATTAATTCGTGATTCATGATAAATGGAAAGAGATCTACATATAAGAACTATAATCTCGTTCCGAAATAAAAATATTATAACTATCTTATAAAAGTCCCATTCTTCATTAATATCATAAAAAGCAATGGTTTGGATCTAAATATATTTTTAATTTTTAAATGACAACGAGATATGCCCTTTATAAAAAATAAATTTATAAAATAATTGAAAAAAATTACCCCGAAATCCATTATATAATCTTTTCGTTTCTGACAAATTACGAATTATTGTTGTGCACAAAGAATTATTTCATTACATGACTTTTTTAAATAAAAAAAGTGCTTTAGAAGAAACAATTATAGAAGCTAGTTATAAATATATTTTTTATCCTAAGTTCCATTATGAACTTAATTTTATTGAATGACTTTGGATTAAAAAAGTACATCTTTTCTTTAGATAATTTAGAAAGCTTTTTATTATTATTTGAACCAGTTTTTATAAAAAATTAATAATTAATTAATGCTAATAATAATATTAATAATAATCCTTATAAAATAATTTTTCATTTTCATTAACTATTTATTTTATATGAAAAACTAATGATAATGAAAATTTCTTCGATAAATAATATTGTTAAAATAATTAAGAATTTAGAATACTTTATGGTTTTTATTCGAATTTAAATAGCTTTAATATAATGAAATAGCAAATACAATACTTGAATTATTTTCAGTAGCCATTTTATTTAATGTTGATATAATAATTAACGTATATATAATTTCCTTGAAAAAATTATTTTCATTTTTATTTTTTAGTTTTGTTTTTATAGTGACTTTGCTTATTTAAGCAAATAATTCAGAATTTCAAATACACAAAAAAATAGAAGGTTCTGAAAGAATATACTATTAAAACAATTAATATTTATTCGAGGCAAGTAAACTAAATCGAAATATATAAACGTACAAATATTGAAATTTATTTGTATATCATATTGTCACAAGAGTGCAGAGTATTTTGAACAATTTCTCAAATCAGTCTCACAGTTTGCATCATACAAACAAATAATAATATGCTCTATCTGCCAGTAGGTCAAGCAATCAGTCGATCTAAACTTGCCTATCTCGAAACAGATAATAAATATATAATAAATAATAATAATAATCAAATAATAATCAATTAATCATAAAGGCACAATGAGTAAGGTGAAGTAAAAGTAGTAACGTAGTATCAAACAATATTTAATAATATTTCGCAATATTATGACACAAAATATAAGTTTATTAAAATATAAAATATAAAGTTTTTAAAAGCAAAGTATCATTTAACNACAATACTTGAATTATTTTCAGTAGCCATTTTATTTAATGTTGATATAATAATTAACGTATATATAATTTCCTTGAAAAAATTATTTTCATTTTTATTTTTTAGTTTTGTTTTTATAGTGACTTTGCTTATTTAAGCAAATAATTCAGAATTTCAAATACACAAAAAAATAGAAGGTTCTGAAAGAATATACTATTAAAACAATTAATATTTATTCGAGGCAAGTAAACTAAATCGAAATATATAAACGTACAAATATTGAAATTTATTTGTATATCATATTGTCACAAGAGTGCAGAGTATTTTGAACAATTTCTCAAATCAGTCTCACAGTTTGCATCATACAAACAAATAATAATATGCTCTATCTGCCAGTAGGTCAAGCAATCAGTCGATCTAAACTTGCCTATCTCGAAACAGATAATAAATATATAATAAATAATAATAATAATCAAATAATAATCAATTAATCATAAAGGCACAATGAGTAAGGTGAAGTAAAAGTAGTAACGTAGTATCAAACAATATTTAATAATATTTCGCAATATTATGACACAAAATATAAGTTTATTAAAATATAAAATATAAAGTTTTAAAAGTAAAGTATTATTTAACAACAGAAATATTACAGCATGATGTATCTTTCCTGTTCCTGAATGAAGTTTACTTTTCTATTTAATATTTATTAAAATATTTCAAATTATTCTGAATTATGTCTAATTAATTATATTCTAACTTGTAATTTATTTAATTGAGTGTCTGACTAACTACTGAAACTTACTCGTGACAACAGTTATATTTATACTTTCTCTTTTATTTACACTTCATCTTTGTACTTCATACTTCATCCTTTGTGCGTCATCCTTTATCCTCGCATAATATCCTTCATTCTCGTACAATATCCTTCATCCTTGTACAGCATTTTTCATTCTTCATCCTTATACAAGGATGACAATCATCTGAAAGTTCATCTAGTGTCACAAAATGTTATCCCCCGTGACATTTTACCTGATTACCAATTTACTTCGCCACAATATTTTATAGGCAATATAAGTATATTTATTTATTTTTCTGATTAAATTTAATACAATAATTGCTTCTATGGTTATATTTTCATTCGTTTTGTTTTTATAAAATTTGACTAGCAAGTTCTTACAGAAGGTAAATTTTATTTCATAGTAATTTTCTTAAACCTACTGTTAATACAACAAATGCTGAAGTGACAAACTCACAATGGTTTCGAATATCTTGTTCATTTAAATTATGCACATATACTAGGAGCTGTTCACAGCCATCATTAAGAATCTGTTCCATAGTTTTGCCTTTATCGAATTGCTCCCCATTACCGCACTTCAGTTGACGTAAATCACATTCTGACATCGCTTCAACTTTGTTTACCCTACTTTCCATTACATTCCAATTTCTATTGCAGCCTGATTCAATAATTTAATTAAAATATGATAGTAAGTATAAAAGAAACTTATGAAAAAATGTGAAAACATACCATTAATTTTCAAATCTAAAAAATCGATTCCTTTACACTTGAATTCAAAAATAAATCAATTCTACTTTACGCCATCAGAAGCAGGTCTAGTCTCAGCTATACGTGTTGCCCAAATCCCAAATAATTTGAGATTTGGGATGCCAAAATGCACAAATTACTAGTATTTGGGATTTGGGATTTGGGATTTTAGCGAAAAATACTAATTATAATTTGGGATTTGGGATTTCGGCATTTGGGATTTCAGCATTTGGATTTTGAATTTGGGCGGCAGGTATAGTCTCAGCTATTAGCAAATCTGCGTAACAGGTTTTTATTAGCTTTTTATCACTGTAAATATTTATAGGAATTTCTGTATCACTAAGGTAGTTTGAAATCATTGAGAGTGAGACATAGAACATCACTCACTTTTGTAACCAATTCTCTATCATCATAAAGGTTTCCTTTTTTGATCCATTCCTTTAATTTTGACTGTAGATATAAGCACAATGTATTAATGTTGTGGTGATAGATGAGATTTTCAACAGCATATTTAAACTTCTACGAGTTTGTGTTGATACCGTAGAGGTTAATGATGTGATTAATAATTGTTTTCATAACAACAATATTTGGTAAGCGGAGGTAACATGGTTTGTCTGCAAATGTCAACCATCCAAAATAGAATGGAAATGATTCCAAAAATTCTGTGTTTTGTTGATCAACATCATTAAGATCAGTTAATCGGATTTGTTGTTAAATAGTTGTGAATAATGTTTGCTGGTTTTCTAATAATTCTGAAAAAAGAAACCTTGAATAAGGATACTTTCTAACAAATCTCAACATATTGTCATCCAACTCATTGCTATTTCCAATTTGTTTGCCATCCAGCAAATTCTGTAGATAATTTAAGCATACATTCGTGCAGTAAATTCCACTATTTTGCGTATGCTTATATTTATACTTATTGTAAATGATACATATCTGCACAAGATGAAATTTGATAAAGTTTTGCTTCTCCTTATCAGTATAATGCTCTTTTTCAGTGAAAATATATGTGAGAGCTTCTTTAATGTCTTTTTCTTCAAGTCCACACATGTATTTGAAGTCTTGTTCAAGGGTAATGTCATACGATATATCAAATAAGGAAGAGATATTGTTTATTAAGACTGGTGACACCCCTTTTGAAAATATAATGTGTGTTATTAAATGCATTAATTGTCATTTAAATACCTTCTTAAATACATAAACTCACCGATAATGAAAACACGTTTAATTTCTTTTCCACAATGAGCTTTAAATGTTGCAAAAATAGCCTTGTAGAGGCTTAGCTTGTCAAGAAGCTAATTATGCCAATCTTTCCCATTTGAAATAAAATATTCATTGGTGATTGCATCATAGTTATCAATTAGGACGTAAATCTGGGAGAGATATAATTGTTAGTGATCATAAAAATAATAGACAATATGACATATCAATAATGAATCACCTTGTATTCGCACTCACGAAATGTGCAGAGGAGATTCTCAAAGGAGGTAATACAATTATTCCAATAAACAACTAATTGTTTAAGATCTTCAAAATTTTTCTTCAGCATATACGCATGCTTGTAACAAAAATCCACAATTGACGTGTTAATGTGGTTTTCAAAACATTTATTTGTTTCTCTGAAATCTGAAGAACTTTATCATTTTTGTTAGCAGACAAATATAAGGCACAAAATAATCATCAATGATACATATATTTGACAAGGATACCTTTGAATCTGAAAAAAATCCCACTCGAGGATAAAGTACTTGTTAGGTTTTAGTCCAGATGCGAACTGGTATATTTCAAGTGATTCAAATAACGATTGAAAATATTCTGCCTCATTGATGTCATAGAAATATTTGAGAGTGGACAAAAGTAATGATTTACCAAATCGATTTGGTCTTAAAAATATTAAAACAAATCTGGAGTGCTCAATATTTTTAATATGTTTGGTTTTGTCAATATAGAAAAGATTTCGTAATTTCAAATCTTTAAAATCCAAAATAGAATCTACGGCAAACCCTCTTTTCGCAGGGATGCATGTTGATGATGATGGAGAAAGTGCTAATAGGTCATCCTTTTTATCATCCTAAATATGTAATAAAAAGTTAATTAATAAAAAGTGCTCATTAAGTAGTGATTTTTTAACCAATTCCTTTCCCAAGATCAGTAGACCTATTCAAAAAAAAACTATTCTGGATTGCATATTCTTTGTGGGACGAACAACTACTCTTAGAAAGTAGTAAATCGAACAGAATCACCCTGCATTAATGTTCCATAAATGATGACACCCTTTCACTGTATCAAAACAAAGTCAATCCAAAGAAAAGAGGTCCGGTTACTAGAAAATACTTGATCTTGTTTTTTATATCTCTTTCAATCTCTTAAACGCAAATATGGTTGTATGTCCATTATTACAAAAATGTGAGATTGGATGGATTGTTGATAAAAAAGAGACCTTGTCGCAAAAATTTCCTTGTATGACAGCATGACCATATTTACTTTAAAAAAACAATTCCCTAATTAGTAAAGATTGCTTATTATATTATTTGTTCATGCGAGGTGTTAATTATAATTGTAAAAAATTCGCACATTATATATTTATGAATAAAATTTCATGCTTTATTCGAGTGTGCTAGATATATTACATAAAAAATAACAATTGATGACTGTAGAAAGTTTTATTTTTGAGGGTTTCAATTTCAGTTTTTAAAAGAAATGCTATTAACCCAGGAAAATTGACTTACGAAGAAAATTCAACGATATTATCATTATAACAGGCATCAAAACGTATGACCAAATCTCTCAAGAAAATGTTATATGATTAATCTGTTAAAATATACATTAATTTTCAAGCCAAATAAAATGTGGATATCTTTAATATATGCAGTTAACTGAACTGATAAAAAAAACATCATGCAAACTGTCGAAAATAACAAATTAATCCTCNGAACAACTACTCTTAGAAAGTAGTAAATCGAACAGAATCACCCTGCATTAATGTTCCATAAATGATGACACCCTTTCACTGTATCAAAACAAAGTCAATCCAAAGAAAAGAGGTCCGGTTACTAGAAAATACTTGATCTTGTTTTTTATATCTCTTTCAATCTCTTAAACGCAAATATGGTTGTATGTCCATTATTACAAAAATGTGAGATTGGATGGATTGTTGATAAAAAAGAGACCTTGTCGCAAAAATTTCCTTGTATGACAGCATGACCATATTTACTTTAAAAAAACAATTCCCTAATTAGTAAAGATTGCTTATTATATTATTTGTTCATGCGAGGTGTTAATTATAATTGTAAAAAATTCGCACATTATATATTTATGAATAAAATTTCATGCTTTATTCGAGTGTGCTAGATATATTACATAAAAAATAACAATTGATGACTGTAGAAAGTTTTATTTTTGAGGGTTTCAATTTCAGTTTTTAAAAGAAATGCTATTAACCCAGGAAAATTGACTTACGAAGAAAATTCAACGATATTATCATTATAACAGGCATCAAAACGTATGACCAAATCTCTCAAGAAAATGTTATATGATTAATCTGTTAAAATATACATTAATTTTCAAGCCAAATAAAATGTGGATATCTTTAATATATGCAGTTAACTGAACTGATAAAAAAAACATCATGCAAACTGTCGAAAATAACAAATTAATCCTCTAAGAATAGAATAACTCAACGTCCCAAAAAAATACAACATATATAATAATCTTGCTTCCCTCTTGACCTTAATCGTTAAATATAGAGCACGAATTATGAAATAAAATATATAATAAAATTATATCAATATTTAGTGGGTGGAATAATAATGTAATATATAAATAAATATAAATAATTATAATAAAATACCAAAGGCATAACAATAAAATCTAATCAATTTTATATTAGTTATACGGTGTCTCCGAAGCACGATACTCAATTACATATGTATATTAGATTTACATAATAAATAATAAAATTATTATGATATTTTGACCTTCACATCAAAGAAATTTTCTTCATAACATAAATTCGGCTGTAAACTTATTTATTAATTTTTTTTAATAAAAATAAAACTACTACTTTATATACTATAAGTGAACAAAAAATGTTTGATATATGTAAAGAATGTAATCAAGAATATAATAGTGGTGCAATACATGTAACTCGAAAATGATTTACAAGTAGATATGCAGAATGGATCGATGAAAATTGTGATATTAAAAATTAAGATATAGTCAGAAAATATTATTCAAGAGGTAGCTTTGCTTGGAATCAATCAATTTTATTAAGGAATAATCAACATCTGTAAAAATTATTGACCATTGATTATTGACTCAAATAATATAAGACTTACTGCCATCCTATTCTATAAGCATGTATAAATAATATTAAAAAAATTTATCTGTTATTATTCCTTATAAATCATTGTAAAGATTTGTAAAGAGTTGTAAAGTTTTGAGAGTATTGTAAAATGTTATAAATATACATGTTTCCAAAATTGATTTTGGTATTTCGAATTTTTGAGATTTATGCAGAATCTATTCTATATATGGAAGTAAAAAAAGTACCCAGTTATGTGTATCTTCAATCAAAGAATAAATTTGGGTGATCAAAAAATTTCGGGTTTTAAATAAAATAATTTTGTCTTCTATAAAAAACTATTTTGACTTTTTTCTCCAAAATTGCAATTTCGGGGCTCCAAAATAATTTTGCGTACAAGTATAGTTATAAATAATTTTACTTTAACTTCTACCAAATACTTGGCCCAATTCTTCCAATAAATTTGGTCATAATTCATTGAGTACAACACAAGATAATACTGTAGATCATCAGTAAATTTTTTTAAACGTAAGCCTTCGAAGTCCTTCACTCGAATACCTCCAACATAAACGTAATATTTACGAAGGTTATTGGTACCGAAAACCTTCGAATACCTCCAACATAAACAATATTTATGAAGGTTATTGGTATCGAAAACCTTCATTTTTATTAATAAAACGTAATACTCCGGAGGTTATTGATATTAATAACCTTCAATAACCTTCACTTTATCATAATAAACATAATATTTGCGAAGGTTATTGGTCCGATAACCTTCACTAACCTTTGAAAACGAAATTATTACAATAACTTCCGACATAAAAAATTTCCTGATGATGTAACGGCTTTAAAACTACAATTCTTTTTCTTCAGTATGCAGTAGACAAGCATAATACAACTTTATATTAATAAATGAGCGAATTTTTAAAGTTCGAAGGTGATGATTATTATTTTATTTAATGCTTTTTAACTTGCAAATGAACAAGAATTATTTGTAAGCATTATTTTATTTTGTAGGTGGTTTGTATTTATATAAAAAATTCAAATCCAAAAATTTTAATTTATTTATTTTAATTTATTTGTTTTTTATTAATTTATTTTTTTTTTTATTAATTTGTTTTCATTAATTTATTATTTATAGATTGCACATGCAATCAAAAGGTACATTAGAGTTTACTGATGGGGGAAAATTGTATAATAGTAAAAATAAAACAATAGATTTAGTATACGAAATTGTATTAATACTTTTTAGATCATTAGCATCAGTGTTTGAAATTCAAATTTTAAATTATGTGCGAAAATTCCTAAATTATTTGTGCAAAATTTGTATGGAAGCTTTTTTTTTGTGCACAATTTTCAAATTTTGTGCGAGCGCATGCTCATTGATTTATCCCAGTATCACCAGAAATTTTTCTACCCCTCACGTGGAGATGATTTTTTCTGAATTTAATTGGTTCATAATTGGCAGGTGATCTCACATATTATATTCACGTGAAGAAAATAGAGTGATGAATGTTGGGTGACAACGCATGTAAAAAAATTCTCTGTCCCCAGGATATTTAATAAAAATCGATATTCGAAGGATGTGACACACGGTGATAAATATATTACCCTGACAAACCCTAACCTTAACCCATGCATTTAGCATGATAAAAGCTTTATAAAAAATTCAGTGATTATCTAAAAAATTTTTTTACATAGTATTAATAGGCAGTATTGTCATGGGACATCTTGGGCATTTTGGGACAAAAATAATTTTTTAAATTATAAAAAATTCCATTATAAAACTTAGTTTAAGTCATTAATTAAAATTATTTAGAATTGATTTTTACATATATTTATAAAGTTTTAATATATCTTTATAAGCCCAATAAGGGTAGGAACAGTGGGACATAGGACATTGGAACAGTAAAAAAACCTAGAGACATACTAAATGTACAATACTGTTAATAGGTATTGGTTCTTGTAAAAGTGTGATTATAAAAAATTATTAATATAGGTGATTATATAAAATGTGATAGAGAGATGTATTTAAACAGTAATTTTCNTTTTATATCTCTTTCAATCTCTTAAACGCAAATATAGTTGTATGTCCATTATTACAAAAATGTGAGATTGGATGGATTGTTGATAAAAAAGAGACCTTGTCGCAAAAATTTCCTTGTATGACAGCATGACCATATTTACTTTAAAAAAACAATTCCCTAATTAGTAAAGATTGCTTATTATATTATTTGTTCATGCGAGGTGTTAATTATAATTGTAAAAAATTCGCACATTATATATTTATGAATAAAATTTCATGCTTTATTCGAGTGTGCTAGATATATTACATAAAAAATAACAATTGATGACCGTAGAAAGTTTTATTTTTGAGGGTTTCATTTCAGTTTCTAAAAGAAATGCTATTAACCCGGGAAAATTGACTTACGAAGAAAATTCAACGATATTATCGTTATAACAGGCATCAAAGCGTATGACCAAATCTCTCAAGAAAATGTTATATGATTAATCTGTTAAAATATACATTAATTTTCAAGTCAAATAAAATGTAGATGTCTTTAATATATGCGGTTAACTGAACTGATAAAAAAAACATCATGCAAACTTTCGAAAATAACAAATTAATCCTCTAAGAATAGAATAACTTAACGTCCCAAAAAAATACAACATATATAATAATCTTGCTCCCCTCTTGACCTTAATCGTTAAATATAGAGCACGAATTATAAAATAAAATATATAATAAAATTATATCAATATTTAGTAGGTGGAATAATAATGTAATATATAAATAAATATAAATAATTATAATGAAATACCAAAGGCATAACAATAAAATCTAATCAATTTTATATTAGTTATACGATGTCTCCAAAGCGCGATACTCAATTACATATGTATATTAGGTTTACATAATAAATAATAAAATTATTATGATATTTTGACCTTTACATCAAAGAAATTTTCTTCGTAACATAAATTTGGCTGTAAACTTATTTATTGATTTTTTTTAATAAAAATAAAACTACTACCTTATATACTATAAGTGAACAAAAAATGTCTGATATATGTAAAGAATGTAATCAAGAATATAATGGTGATGCAATATGTGTAACTCGAAAATAATTTACAAGTGGATATGCAAAGTGGATCGATGAAAATTGTGATATTAAAAATTAAGATATAGTCAGAAAATATTATTCAAGAGGTAGCTTTGCTTGGAATTAATCAATTTTATTGAGGAATAATCGACGTCCGTAAAAATCATCAACCTGACTCAAATAATATAAGACTTACTGTCATCCTATTCTATAAGCATGTATAAATAATATTAAAAAAATTTATCCATTATTATTCCTTATAAATCATTGTAAAGATTTGTAAAGAGTTATAAAGTTTTGAAAGCATTGTAAAGTGTTATAAATAATTTTACTTTAACTTCTACCAAATACTTGGCCCAATTCTTCCAATAAATTTGATCATAATTCATTGAGTGCAACACAAGATAATACTGTAGATGTAACGGCTTTAAAACTACAATTCTTTTTCTTCAGTATGCAGTAGACAAGTATAATACAACTTTATATCAATAAATGAGTGAATTTTTAAAGTTCAAAGGTGATGATTATTATTTTATTTAATGCTTTTTAACTTGCAAATGAACAAGAATTATTTGTTAGCGTTATTTTATTTTGTAAGTGGTTTGTATTTATATAAAAAATTCAAATCCAAAAATTTTAATTTATTTATTTTAATTTATTTGTTTTTTATTAATTTATTTTTTTTTATTAATTTGTTTTCATTAATTTATTATTTATAGATTGCATATGTAATCAAAAGGTACATTAGAGTTGGATGTGATCTTACTGATGGGGAAAATTGTATAATAGTAAAAATAAAACAATAGATTTAGTATACAAAATTGTATCAATACTTTTTAGATCATTAGCATCAGTATTTGAAATTCAAATTTTAAATTATGTGCGAAAATTCCTAAACTATTTGTGCAAAATTTGTGTGGAAGCTTTTTTTCTGTGCACAATTTTCAAATTTTGTGCGAGCACACGCTCATTAATTTACCCCAGTATTACCAGAAATTTTTCTACCCCCTTACGTGGAGATGATTTTTTCTGAATTTAATTGGTCCATAATTGGCAGATAATCTCACATGTTATATTCACGTGTATACATGTTCCCAAAATTGATTTTGGATTTTTGAGATATTTCGACTTTTTGAGATTTATGCAGAATCTATTCTATATATGAAAGTAAAAAAAGTACCTAGTTATGTGTATCTTCAATCAAAGAATAAATCTGGGTGATCAAAAAATTTCAGGTTTTAAGTAAAATAATTTCGTCTTCTATGAAAAACTATTTCGACTTTTTTTCTCAAAATTGCAATTTCGGGGTCCCAAAATAATTTAGCGTACAAGTATATTCACGTGAAGAAAATAGGGTGATGAATGTTTGGTGACAAATATGGTTTCCGCATGTAAAAAAATTCTTTGTCCCCAGGATATTTAATAAAAATCGATATTCGAAGGATGTGACACATGGTGATAAATATATTACCCTGACAAACCCTAACCCTAACCCATGCATTTAGCATGATAAGAGCCTTATAAAAATTCAGTGATTATCTAAAAAATTTTTTTACATAGTATTAATAGGCAATATTGTCATGGGACATCTTGGAACATTTTGGGACAAAAATAATTTTTAAATTATAAAAAATTCCATTATAAAACTTAGTTTAAGTCATTAATTAAAATTATTTAGAATTGATTTTTACATATATTTATAAAGTTTTAATATATCTTCATAAGCCCAATAAGGGTAGGAACAGTGGGACATAGGACATTGGAACAGTAAAAAAACCTAGAGACATACTAAATGTACAATACTGTTAATAGGTATTGGTTCTTGTAAAAGTGTGATTATAAAAAATTATTAATATAGGTGATTATATAAAATGTGATAGAGAGATGTATTTAAACAGTAATTTTCAAAAAAAGTGAAATAAATATTACATATTAATTTGACGCATCGAAACTGAAGTCTTTAAATGATAGGCCATTTNAATTTAGCGTACAAGTATATTCACGTGAAGAAAATAGGGTGATGAATGTTTGGTGACAAATATGGTTTCCGCATGTAAAAAAATTCTTTGTCCCCAGGATATTTAATAAAAATCGATATTCGAAGGATGTGACACATGGTGATAAATATATTACCCTGACAAACCCTAACCCTAACCCATGCATTTAGCATGATAAGAGCCTTATAAAAATTCAGTGATTATCTAAAAAATTTTTTTACATAGTATTAATAGGCAATATTGTCATGGGACATCTTGGAACATTTTGGGACAAAAATAATTTTTAAATTATAAAAAATTCCATTATAAAACTTAGTTTAAGTCATTAATTAAAATTATTTAGAATTGATTTTTACATATATTTATAAAGTTTTAATATATCTTCATAAGCCCAATAAGGGTAGGAACAGTGGGACATAGGACATTGGAACAGTAAAAAAACCTAGAGACATACTAAATGTACAATACTGTTAATAGGTATTGGTTCTTGTAAAAGTGTGATTATAAAAAATTATTAATATAGGTGATTATATAAAATGTGATAGAGAGATGTATTTAAACAGTAATTTTCAAAAAAAGTGAAATAAATATTACATATTAATTTGACGCATCGAAACTGAAGTCTTTAAATGATAGGCCATTTCTCTATCGCTACAAAAAAGATTTATGACGTGGAATCTTGATTTTTTTATAATTTTTTTCTCACTTGTAACATTGAATTCCGTTAAACAGCTTATAAATAGAATGATTTATTTTTAAATAATTACATTCTGTTCCGCTTTAATTGAAATAAAATCTATACTCTATAATTCCAGTGATCAAATAAACATATAAAATTTAATAAGATTTAATAATAAATAATTTTATAATAATAACAAGATCAAATAAAATATAATATTTAAATTAAAAAAGATACATATTTAATCCTAAACCAATTATTTTGTGAATTAAATTCACATTACATTTCTTGAATTTTCATTTTCTTCATCTTCAACTATAGAAATTTATAGAAAATAAACCTTTTAAATTAAATATATTAGGCATAAATAATTAAAGAAATAAATGCACCAATTATATTATATGAATTGAAAAAATTACTGTCTTAAATCTGAATAAATATTTTAAAAAAAATAAATAAAATTTGTTTCTTCAAAATATACTTACTAAGATATCATATTAGGATTTGTAAGTTCCTACTTGTGTATATTGCTCCAGAATATATTGAATAAGATTCTTGTTTGATTCATATGCTAGTTTAACTTGTTTTTTTTTTTTTTTTTTTTNCATCTAGTGTCACAAAATGTTATCCCCCGTGACATTTTACCTGATTACCAATTTACTTCGCCACAATATTTTATAGGCAATATAAGTATATTTATTTATTTTTCTGATTAAATTTAATACAATAATTGCTTCTATGGTTATATTTTCATTCGTTTTGTTTTTATAAAATTTGACTAGCAAGTTCTTACAGAAGGTAAATTTTATTTCATAGTAATTTTCTTAAACCTACTGTTAATACAACAAATGCTGAAGTGACAAACTCACAATGGTTTCGAATATCTTGTTCATTTAAATTATGCACATATACTAGGAGCTGTTCACAGCCATCATTAAGAATCTGTTCCATAGTTTTGCCTTTATCGAATTGCTCCCCATTACCGCACTTCAGTTGACGTAAATCACATTCTGACATCGCTTCAACTTTGTTTACCCTACTTTCCATTACATTCCAATTTCTATTGCAGCCTGATTCAATAATTTAATTAAAATATGATAGTAAGTATAAAAGAAACTTATGAAAAAATGTGAAAACATACCATTAATTTTCAAATCTAAAAAATCGATTCCTTTACACTTGAATTCAAAAATAAATCAATTCTACTTTACGCCATCAGAAGCAGGTCTAGTCTCAGCTATACGTGTTGCCCAAATCCCAAATAATTTGAGATTTGGGATGCCAAAATGCACAAATTACTAGTATTTGGGATTTGGGATTTGGGATTTTAGCGAAAAATACTAATTATAATTTGGGATTTGGGATTTCGGCATTTGGGATTTCAGCATTTGGATTTTGAATTTGGGCGGCAGGTATAGTCTCAGCTATTAGCAAATCTGCGTAACAGGTTTTTATTAGCTTTTTATCACTGTAAATATTTATAGGAATTTCTGTATCACTAAGGTAGTTTGAAATCATTGAGAGTGAGACATAGAACATCACTCACTTTTGTAACCAATTCTCTATCATCATAAAGGTTTCCTTTTTTGATCCATTCCTTTAATTTTGACTGTAGATATAAGCACAATGTATTAATGTTGTGGTGATAGATGAGATTTTCAACAGCATATTTAAACTTCTACGAGTTTGTGTTGATACCGTAGAGGTTAATGATGTGATTAATAATTGTTTTCATAACAACAATATTTGGTAAGCGGAGGTAACATGGTTTGTCTGCAAATGTCAACCATCCAAAATAGAATGGAAATGATTCCAAAAATTCTGTGTTTTGTTGATCAACATCATTAAGATCAGTTAATCGGATTTGTTGTTAAATAGTTGTGAATAATGTTTGCTGGTTTTCTAATAATTCTGAAAAAAGAAACCTTGAATAAGGATACTTTCTAACAAATCTCAACATATTGTCATCCAACTCATTGCTATTTCCAATTTGTTTGCCATCCAGCAAATTCTGTAGATAATTTAAGCATACATTCGTGCAGTAAATTCCACTATTTTGCGTATGCTTATATTTATACTTATTGTAAATGATACATATCTGCACAAGATGAAATTTGATAAAGTTTTGCTTCTCCTTATCAGTATAATGCTCTTTTTCAGTGAAAATATATGTGAGAGCTTCTTTAATGTCTTTTTCTTCAAGTCCACACATGTATTTGAAGTCTTGTTCAAGGGTAATGTCATACGATATATCAAATAAGGAAGAGATATTGTTTATTAAGACTGGTGACACCCCTTTTGAAAATATAATGTGTGTTATTAAATGCATTAATTGTCATTTAAATACCTTCTTAAATACATAAACTCACCGATAATGAAAACACGTTTAATTTCTTTTCCACAATGAGCTTTAAATGTTGCAAAAATAGCCTTGTAGAGGCTTAGCTTGTCAAGAAGCTAATTATGCCAATCTTTCCCATTTGAAATAAAATATTCATTGGTGATTGCATCATAGTTATCAATTAGGACGTAAATCTGGGAGAGATATAATTGTTAGTGATCATAAAAATAATAGACAATATGACATATCAATAATGAATCACCTTGTATTCGCACTCACGAAATGTGCAGAGGAGATTCTCAAAGGAGGTAATACAATTATTCCAATAAACAACTAATTGTTTAAGATCTTCAAAATTTTTCTTCAGCATATACGCATGCTTGTAACAAAAATCCACAATTGACGTGTTAATGTGGTTTTCAAAACATTTATTTGTTTCTCTGAAATCTGAAGAACTTTATCATTTTTGTTAGCAGACAAATATAAGGCACAAAATAATCATCAATGATACATATATTTGACAAGGATACCTTTGAATCTGAAAAAAATCCCACTCGAGGATAAAGTACTTGTTAGGTTTTAGTCCAGATGCGAACTGGTATATTTCAAGTGATTCAAATAACGATTGAAAATATTCTGCCTCATTGATGTCATAGAAATATTTGAGAGTGGACAAAAGTAATGATTTACCAAATCGATTTGGTCTTAAAAATATTAAAACAAATCTGGAGTGCTCAATATTTTTAATATGTTTGGTTTTGTCAATATAGAAAAGATTTCGTAATTTCAAATCTTTAAAATCCAAAATAGAATCTACGGCAAACCCTCTTTTCGCAGGGATGCATGTTGATGATGATGGAGAAAGTGCTAATAGGTCATCCTTTTTATCATCCTAAATATGTAATAAAAAGTTAATTAATAAAAAGTGCTCATTAAGTAGTGATTTTTTAACCAATTCCTTTCCCAAGATCAGTAGACCTATTCAAAAAAAAACTATTCTGGATTGCATATTCTTTGTGGGACGAACAACTACTCTTAGAAAGTAGTAAATCGAACAGAATCACCCTGCATTAATGTTCCATAAATGATGACACCCTTTCACTGTATCAAAACAAAGTCAATCCAAAGAAAAGAGGTCCGGTTACTAGAAAATACTTGATCTTGTTTTTTATATCTCTTTCAATCTCTTAAACGCAAATATGGTTGTATGTCCATTATTACAAAAATGTGAGATTGGATGGATTGTTGATAAAAAAGAGACCTTGTCGCAAAAATTTCCTTGTATGACAGCATGACCATATTTACTTTAAAAAAACAATTCCCTAATTAGTAAAGATTGCTTATTATATTATTTGTTCATGCGAGGTGTTAATTATAATTGTAAAAAATTCGCACATTATATATTTATGAATAAAATTTCATGCTTTATTCGAGTGTGCTAGATATATTACATAAAAAATAACAATTGATGACTGTAGAAAGTTTTATTTTTGAGGGTTTCAATTTCAGTTTTTAAAAGAAATGCTATTAACCCAGGAAAATTGACTTACGAAGAAAATTCAACGATATTATCATTATAACAGGCATCAAAACGTATGACCAAATCTCTCAAGAAAATGTTATATGATTAATCTGTTAAAATATACATTAATTTTCAAGCCAAATAAAATGTGGATATCTTTAATATATGCAGTTAACTGAACTGATAAAAAAAACATCATGCAAACTGTCGAAAATAACAAATTAATCCTCTAAGAATAGAATAACTCAACGTCCCAAAAAAATACAACATATATAATAATCTTGCTTCCCTCTTGACCTTAATCGTTAAATATAGAGCACGAATTATGAAATAAAATATATAATAAAATTATATCAATATTTAGTGGGTGGAATAATAATGTAATATATAAATAAATATAAATAATTATAATAAAATACCAAAGGCATAACAATAAAATCTAATCAATTTTATATTAGTTATACGGTGTCTCCGAAGCACGATACTCAATTACATATGTATATTAGATTTACATAATAAATAATAAAATTATTATGATATTTTGACCTTCACATCAAAGAAATTTTCTTCATAACATAAATTCGGCTGTAAACTTATTTATTAATTTTTTTTAATAAAAATAAAACTACTACTTTATATACTATAAGTGAACAAAAAATGTTTGATATATGTAAAGAATGTAATCAAGAATATAATAGTGGTGCAATACATGTAACTCGAAAATGATTTACAAGTAGATATGCAGAATGGATCGATGAAAATTGTGATATTAAAAATTAAGATATAGTCAGAAAATATTATTCAAGAGGTAGCTTTGCTTGGAATCAATCAATTTTATTAAGGAATAATCAACATCTGTAAAAATTATTGACCATTGATTATTGACTCAAATAATATAAGACTTACTGCCATCCTATTCTATAAGCATGTATAAATAATATTAAAAAAATTTATCTGTTATTATTCCTTATAAATCATTGTAAAGATTTGTAAAGAGTTGTAAAGTTTTGAGAGTATTGTAAAATGTTATAAATATACATGTTTCCAAAATTGATTTTGGTATTTCGAATTTTTGAGATTTATGCAGAATCTATTCTATATATGGAAGTAAAAAAAGTACCCAGTTATGTGTATCTTCAATCAAAGAATAAATTTGGGTGATCAAAAAATTTCGGGTTTTAAATAAAATAATTTTGTCTTCTATAAAAAACTATTTTGACTTTTTTCTCCAAAATTGCAATTTCGGGGCTCCAAAATAATTTTGCGTACAAGTATAGTTATAAATAATTTTACTTTAACTTCTACCAAATACTTGGCCCAATTCTTCCAATAAATTTGGTCATAATTCATTGAGTACAACACAAGATAATACTGTAGATCATCAGTAAATTTTTTTAAACGTAAGCCTTCGAAGTCCTTCACTCGAATACCTCCAACATAAACGTAATATTTACGAAGGTTATTGGTACCGAAAACCTTCGAATACCTCCAACATAAACAATATTTATGAAGGTTATTGGTATCGAAAACCTTCATTTTTATTAATAAAACGTAATACTCCGGAGGTTATTGATATTAATAACCTTCAATAACCTTCACTTTATCATAATAAACATAATATTTGCGAAGGTTATTGGTCCGATAACCTTCACTAACCTTTGAAAACGAAATTATTACAATAACTTCCGACATAAAAAATTTCCTGATGATGTAACGGCTTTAAAACTACAATTCTTTTTCTTCAGTATGCAGTAGACAAGCATAATACAACTTTATATTAATAAATGAGCGAATTTTTAAAGTTCGAAGGTGATGATTATTATTTTATTTAATGCTTTTTAACTTGCAAATGAACAAGAATTATTTGTAAGCATTATTTTATTTTGTAGGTGGTTTGTATTTATATAAAAAATTCAAATCCAAAAATTTTAATTTATTTATTTTAATTTATTTGTTTTTTATTAATTTATTTTTTTTTTTATTAATTTGTTTTCATTAATTTATTATTTATAGATTGCACATGCAATCAAAAGGTACATTAGAGTTTACTGATGGGGGAAAATTGTATAATAGTAAAAATAAAACAATAGATTTAGTATACGAAATTGTATTAATACTTTTTAGATCATTAGCATCAGTGTTTGAAATTCAAATTTTAAATTATGTGCGAAAATTCCTAAATTATTTGTGCAAAATTTGTATGGAAGCTTTTTTTTTGTGCACAATTTTCAAATTTTGTGCGAGCGCATGCTCATTGATTTATCCCAGTATCACCAGAAATTTTTCTACCCCTCACGTGGAGATGATTTTTTCTGAATTTAATTGGTTCATAATTGGCAGGTGATCTCACATATTATATTCACGTGAAGAAAATAGAGTGATGAATGTTGGGTGACAACGCATGTAAAAAAATTCTCTGTCCCCAGGATATTTAATAAAAATCGATATTCGAAGGATGTGACACACGGTGATAAATATATTACCCTGACAAACCCTAACCTTAACCCATGCATTTAGCATGATAAAAGCTTTATAAAAAATTCAGTGATTATCTAAAAAATTTTTTTACATAGTATTAATAGGCAGTATTGTCATGGGACATCTTGGGCATTTTGGGACAAAAATAATTTTTTAAATTATAAAAAATTCCATTATAAAACTTAGTTTAAGTCATTAATTAAAATTATTTAGAATTGATTTTTACATATATTTATAAAGTTTTAATATATCTTTATAAGCCCAATAAGGGTAGGAACAGTGGGACATAGGACATTGGAACAGTAAAAAAACCTAGAGACATACTAAATGTACAATACTGTTAATAGGTATTGGTTCTTGTAAAAGTGTGATTATAAAAAATTATTAATATAGGTGATTATATAAAATGTGATAGAGAGATGTATTTAAACAGTAATTTTCAAAAAAAGTGAAATAAATATTACATATTAATTTGACGCATCGAAACTGAAGTCTTTAAATGATAGGCCATTTTTCTATCACTACAAAAAAGATTTATGACGTGGAATCTTAATTTTTTTATAATTTTTTTCTTACTTGTAACATTGAATTCTGTTAAACAGCTTATAAATAGAATGATTTATTTTTAAATGATTACATTCTGTTCCGCTTTAATTGAAATAAAATCTATACTCTATAATTCCAGTGATCAAATAAACATATAAAATTTAATAAGATTTAATAATAAATAATTTTATACTAATAACAAGATCAAATAAAATATAATATTTAAACTAAAAAAGATACATATTTAATCCTAAACCAATTATTTTGTGAATTAAATTCACATTACATTTCTTGAGTTTTCATTTTCTTTGTCTTCAACTATAGAAATTTATAGAAAATAAACCTTTTAAATTAAATAAATTAGACATAAATAATTAAAGAAATAAATGCACCAATTATATTATATGAATTGAAAAAATTACTGTCTTGAATCTGAATAAATATTTAAAAAAAATAAATAAAATTTGTTTCTTCAAAATATACTTACTAAGATATCATATTAGGATTTGTAAGTCCCTACTTGTGTATATTGCTCCAGAATGCATTGAATAAGATTCTTGTTTGATTCATTTGCTAGTTTAACTTGTTTTTTTTTTTATTTTTTATTTTATCATTATTATATCTATTAGAATTATCAAGTTGAGACACCAATTCTTTAGCAATTGGACAATTGAGAGGTTCCAATTCCAGCATTTTTCCATTATTTCTTTGAGTGAGTAATTGAGGAATTTCACACTTAATTTCAGATTTATAATATGGTGGATAACTAGTTATACCAAAAGATAAATTTCAGATGCTTGAGATTATTTTCCTCTACTCAATGTCTCAAGCAGTAACTATTACCGGAATGAAAATCTTTATGAATACTTGCAAGTCCATATACAATAGTCGATAAAATAGAAGATTTTTCTTCCAAGTTAATTTCCAAACTTGTGATTCACAACCATCATAAATTCATTTTCTGTCAAAATTTAAGTTGATTTATAATCTGAAATATTTATTAGCATATTTATTTTGAAATTATTGAGACTTTTTAAGCAAATGTCATGTTTCTCAGACCTTTTTTCAAGCCATCTTGCTTACCTTGAAGATTTAGTTTAAAAAATTGAAAAATTGAAATCTGAATTTCAAGAACAAAAATAAATTAACAGAAACAGAACATAATAAAAGCGTGCAGTTTTTGAATATTTAAAAAGATTAGGTAAAAATGGAAAAGGGAAAATTAAAGCGAGTAAAGAAATAGTAATTGGTTTTTGTTGAACAAAAAAAAATCATAAGTATGGTTACTACAACATGTTGGCCAAACATACTTGGTTATTTTTTTCAATCATAAAAACAAGGTATAAAATTTTAATTATTTTTAAATCATATTTAAATAAAGTACATATTATCATGAAAAAGTAGCATTATGGAAAACTGAAAATAATATCACAAATAACTTAAAAAGACAAAAAAAAAAACGAAAATTTTTTTTAAAAAGTGTGACAAACAATAATAACAGTTAAAATGAAGGGAAATACGATAAAATAGAAAAAAATACGATACATGTGGATTAATCATTTTATCTGTATATGTAAATTTACACTTAATCTATTAATAAATGTTTATCGGACAAGACTCCGACATGAGCACTTTAAACAATGAAAATTGTTTGACGTGGACACCACATGGAACAGATATCGTCAAATTTGGAATCAAATTATTTTTGTAACTTGTGTATATTATTCGGAAGAATTGCCATTACCTAACGTGGATGACAACTAAATAAACAAATTCAAAAAAAATCCCTTTATACCTTACCTAAGAAAGCATGTTTATCTTCAACTTGGAAAAAATCAAGGGAGTTTGAAGCACTATTTCCTAATTATGTTCAAATCATTCAAACTAGATGTTCTTGTGGCCAGTAAAAATCAGGGTATAAACAACCATACAGTTTTTGGATTAAATAATGAACGAAAGAAATCTTGGATTATATCAATTATGTAAAAATCAAACTGATTGTAGTTCACAAAGAATTATTTCATTACAACTGATTTTTTTTAAATAAAAAAAAGTGCTTTAGAAGAAAAGCTGGTCACAAATATATTTTTTATCCTAAGTTTCATTATGATCTTAATTTTATTGTATGACTTTGGATTAAAAAAATTAATAACAAATAATAATATTAATAATGATCCTTATAAAATAATTTTTCATTTTCATTAACTATCTATCTTATATGAAAAACTAATGATGATGAAAATTTTTTCGATAAATAATATTGTTAAAATAGTTATTTTATAATTTTTATTCGAATTAAATAGTTTAATGTAATGAAATAAAAGCAAATATAATACTTGAATTATTTCAGTAGCCATTTTATTTAATGCTGATATAATAATTAACGTATTTATAATTTCCTTGAATATAAAAATTTCATTTTCATTTTCATTTTTCGTTTTTTGTTTTTATAGTGAAATTTCAATTGCTTAAGTCACCGGTGCGGTGGTGGTTGTCACCACTGAGTTAGGGGCTTTAACAATACCCTATAAATTATTGTAAAAAAAAATTTATTGTACTGCATCAAAAACATGTTATAAAAAAGAAAAATCTTAGAATTCAAACTAGAAGTTCCATTGTACATGTGTATCTCGAACATATTGTCACGTTTTCCTTATTTGAGCAATAATTCTGAATTTCAAATAGAAGGTTCTGAAAAAATATACTATAAAAAAAATTAATATTTATTCGAGGCAAGCAAGCCAAAACGAAATATATATAAATGACTGAATCGAAATTTATTTGTACATCATATTTTATTATTATAGGCAATATAAGGTATTTGATTTTTTCAGATTATCGTACAATATCATAAATTTTTAGAGCCTTTAGAATTTATGTTCCATTTAAAAATTTATAAAGTTTTTAAGTTTAATTTTTTATAGACTTTATTATGATGAGTAAGATTTCGACAGAAAAGAAAATTCAAGGCGGAGAGAAAAAAGCATTCCTACAGTACTTGAAATCAGCTGAAGCTGGAGATTGTGACGAACAGAATAGACTTGGACATTGTTATCAACAAGGAATTGGAGTTATAAAAGATGAAGAGAAAGCATTTCAGTGGTACTTGAAATCAGCTGAAGGGAAAAATATTACAGGACAGAATAGTCTTGGTTACTGTTATCGACAAGGGATTGGAACAACAAAAGATGAGAAGAAAGCATTTCAGTGGTACTTGAAATCGGCCGAAGGGGGAAATATTACAGGACAATATAATCTTGCATGTTGTTACAGAAATGGAATTGGAACAACAAAAGATGAAGAGAAAGCATTTCAATGGTACTTGAAATCGGCTGAAGGTGGAAGTAGTAGTGGACAGTTTAGCCTTGGGGGTTGTTATGAAAATGGAATTGGAACAACAAAGAATGAAAAGAAAGCATTTCAGTGGTACTTGAAATCAGCTAAAGGTGAAAGTAGTTATGGACGGAATAGTCTTGCACGTTGTTATCAACAAGGGATTGGAACAAAGAAAGATGAAGAAAAAGCATTCCAGTGGTACTTGAAATCAGCTGAAAACAGAAATATTACTGCACAATATAATCTTGGAAGTTGTTATCAATATGGAATTGGAGTTATAAAAAATGAAAAGAAAGCATTTTGCTGGTACTTAAAATCAGCTGAAGGTGGAAGTAGTTATGGGCAGAATAGTCTTGCATGTTGTTATCAACAAGGGATTGGAACAACCAAAGATGAAAAGAAAGCATTTCAGTGGTACTTAAAATCAGCCGAGGGGGGAAATATTGAAGGAAAAAAAAATCTTAGTAATTGTTATAGAAATGATATTGGAACAACAAAAGATGACGAGAAAGCATTTCAGTGGTACTTTAAATCAGCTAAAGAGGGAAATAGTAGTGAACAGAATGAAGTTGGTTATTGTTATGAAAATGGGATTGGAGTTAAAAAAGATGAAGAGAAAGCATTTCAGTGGTACTTGAAATCAGGTAATGGGGGAAATAGTGCTGGACAGAATAATCTTGGTGAATGTTATTACTATGGGATTGGAACAACAAAAGATGAAGAGAAAGCATTTCATTGGTATTTGAAATCAGGTGAAGGGGGAAACATTACAGGACAGAATAATCTTGGTTTTTGTTATCAACAAGGGATTGGGACAACAAAAGATGAAGAGAAAGCATTTCAGTGGTATTTGAAATCAGCTGTAGGTGGAAATATTGTAGGACAATATAATCTTGGTCAAAGTTATCAATATGGGATCGGAACAACAAAAGATAAAAAGAAAGCATTTCAGTGGTACTTGAAATCAGCTAAATCCAAAGATAGTGATGGACAAAATAGTCTTGGAGATTGTTATGAAAATGGGATTGGAACAAAGAAAGACGAAGAGAAAGCATTTCAATGGTACTTGAAATCAGCTGAAGGGGGAAATCATATGGGACAATATAATCTTGGAAGTTGTTATCAGCAAGGAATTGGAGTTATAAAAGATGAAGAAAAAGCATTTCAGTGGTACTTGAAATCAGCTGAAGGGGGAAATCATATGGGACAATGTAATCTTGGAAGTTGTTATCAGCAAGGAATTGGAGTTATAAAAGATGAAGGAAAAGCATTTCAGTGGAACTTGAAATCAGCTGAAGGGGGAAATCATATGGGACAATGTAATCTTGGAAGTTGTTATCAACAAGGAATTGGAGTTATAAAAGATGAAGAAAAAGCATTTCAGTGGTACTTGAAATCAGCCGAAGGTGGAGATATTGACGGACAGAATAATCTTGGAAGTTGTTATCGATATGGAATTGGAGTTAAAAAAGATGAAAAGAAAGCATTTCAGTGGTACTCAAAATCAGCTGAAGGAGGAAATATTACGGGACAATATAATCTTGCATGTTGTTATAGAAACGGGATCGGAACAACAAAAGATGAAGAGAAAGTATTTTGCTGGTACTTGAAATCGGCTGAAGGTGGAAGTAGTAGTGGACAGTTTAGCCTTGGGTGTTGTTATGAAAATGGAATTGGAACAACAAAGAATGAAAAGAAAGCATTTCAGTGGTACTTGAAATCAGCTAATGGTGGAAATAATTATGGACGGAATAGTGTTGCACGTTGTTATCAACAAGGGATCGGAGCAAAGAAAGATGAAGAGAAAGCATTTCAGTGGTGCTTGAAATCAGCTAAAGACAGAGATATTACGGCACAATATAATCTTGGTTTCCAATATGGAATTGGAGAAATAAAAGATGAAAAGAAAGCATTTTGCTGGTACTTGAAATCAGCTGAAGGTGGAAGTAGTTATGGGCAGAATAGTCTTGCATGTTGTTATCAACAAGGGATTGGAACAACAAAAAATGAAAAGAAAGCATTTCAGTGGTACTTAAAATCAGCCGAAGGGGGAAATATTACTGCACAATATAATCTTGGAAGTTGTTATCAGCAAGGAATTGGAGTTGCAAAAGATGAAAAGAAAGCATTTCAGTGGTATTTAAAATCAGCTGAAGGAGGAAATATTGCAGGACAAAATAATCTTGGTGATTGCTATAGAAACGGGATTGGAACAAAGAAAGATGAAGAGAAAACATTTCAATGGTATTTAAGATCAGCTATAGGCGGAAATATTACTGCACAATATAATCTTGGAAGTTGTTATCAATATGGAATTGGAGTTATAAAAGATGAAAAGAAAGCATTTCAATGGTACTTGGAATCAGCTGAAGAGGGAAATAGTTGTGGACATAACAGTCTCGGTTATTGTTATGAAAATGGAATTGGGACAACAAAAGATAAAGAGAAAGCATTTCAGTTTTACTTGAAATCAGCCGAAGGGGGAAATATTACGGGACAAAATAATCTTGGTCATTGTTATAGTAATGGGATTGGAACAACACAAGATGTAGAGAAAGCTTTTCAGTGGTATATGAAATCAGCTGAAGGAGGGAACAGTAGCGGACAGAATAATCTTGGTTATTGTTATGAAAATGGAATTGGGACAATAAAAGATATAGAGAAAGCATCTCATTGGTACATGAAATCAGCTGAAGGAGGAAATAAATATGGTCAGAGTTCAGTTGAATATTTATATCGAAATGAAATTGTTTCATCAAAATTTGAGAAAAATAAACTTAAATTAATTCATGGCATTAAAATTTTTGATGACATTTGTTGTATTTGTTGGAATGAAAATGGTTGCAATAAAATTTGTAAAAAATATTTTCAAAATTTTGGTAGATGTCATGATTGTGGGAATTTAAACATTCAAAAAAATGTATGTTCAAACTGTAAACTTATTGAAATAAACTATTTGTCAAAATGGACCAGTGGTAATTATGAAGTTGATAAGATTATTCACATGTCTCAATTAGATGAAAATGCAAAGGAATGGGAAATTTGGAGATGGATAGATTATAATAAATTTAAAGATATAGAATATTTAGCTAAAGGAGGTTTTGGTAGTGTTTGGAAAGCAGAATGGACAGATATGCCAGAAGAATTATTTAGATTCTATAATTCAAATCAAGTTGCTTTGAAGAAACTTAAGAATTCACAACAAATTAGTTCCGAATTCTTAAAAGAGGTAAATATATTAAATTTATTAATTGTTTAATGTGTTAAATATTTAATTTTAACTTTATAACTTTATAATATAGTTGACAGTCAATTTTCATTGTCGAGATAAGTATGTTTTACCAATTATAGGTATAACACAAGATCCAAAGACAAAAGAATATGCAATAGTTTTACGTTATATGAAAAATGGAAATTTGATAAATTTTCTTCAGCAAAATAAGACATTGCCTTGGAAAGAACGGTTATGGTTATTGAATTCTTTTATTAGAGGATTAAAAACAATTCACAGTAAAGGATTTATTCATCGTGATCTTCATCCTGGCAATCTTATGATAACTGAAGCCCATGATAGTTCAAAATTCATAAGATTGGGAGATTTAGGATTATGCAGACCGGTAAATGAAATCTCATCATCTGGAATATATGGTGTATTACCATATATTGCACCGGAGGTCATGAATAATAATAAATATACACAAGCTTCAGATATTTATAGTGTTGGAATTATTATGTGGGTAATATCAACAGGAAAAATACCATTTGAAGGAGAATTATATGATCCAGAACTGGCAATGGCTATTTTTAATGGATACCGTCCAAAAATCAATAAAGGAACACCTCAATGTTATGTTGAATTGATGGAGAAATGTTGGCACAATGATCCAACTGCTGAAATAATTTTTAATTTATTTGAGGATTGGATTATAGATTTATATTATAATGAAACTACAGAAAGTGCACTTATATTTTTAAATGCAGATCAAGAAATGCAAAATATCGACTCAAAATCATTATCTAATGAAACTACTACTTATTCTGAAACACATCTTATAAGCCATCCTTTAATGCAACATAGTTCAGCAATTCATAAATCAAAATTTGATATAAATAAATATATAGGCTTGACCGATTTAGATGATGAGTAAATTAAATTTACAAATAAATATATTGTATTAGAAAATCTTATAAATTAATGTCAGGTCATCAATGTTGTTGGAACCATAATCTTTACATAATATTTGAAACAAATAAAGCATTTAGGACATTCTAGTAATTTTAAATTTAACAATTTTATTTGTCTATAGAATAAATTATTATTTTTTATATATTATAATATGTCAATTTGCACCTTCAAATCTGTTGCTGCCTCAATATAAAATAGAAAAAATGAAATTATTATTATTATTTTTTTATTTATTTCTTGTAATTTCCAAATATATTATTAATAAATATTTCATATTCAAAGATAGCTGAAAAATTGCCGCTTGGATATAAATATTTAGATATTTATTTTTATTGAAAAATTTTATTCATTTAAGTTTTTAGTTATTAAATTCCCATCAAAAATGTGAAAGGTGACCGTAATAAATGTTTTCTATATGGAAACCTATTTCTTGTACTTGATATTGCCTAACATAAAGTGGGTAGGTGTTCGATTCGAACGTCTATATGTAAGTATTATCCCGATTTTATCATATGATTTGTTGCCGATATTAGATGGATGGATCACCACTTAAAAACTTTATTTTAAAATGTGGCACAAGACACTAGCTCCGCTATTCTATATGTAAATTTTATTTAATAATTCCTCCTCAAGTTTAATTTTAAATATGAAAGTAAGTATATAATAATAAAAACATGCCTTGTAATTGGTTATTAGTTGGGGAAGTTCGTTTCTGCAAAAATCCAGCAAGAGGAGAATATTGTGCGTCCCATGCGTATAAAATTAGGAAGGGTTTGACAGTTTCACAGCCTTGCAAAGGATGCGGTCGAGGAACTAAATCAAATATTCAGCTTTGTGTTCCATGCGGACAAGGTAAAGAAAGAGGATATAATTATTACAAACAGAAGTGTATAAAAAAAGAAATATAAGCTTAATTTTTATAACTGGGAAGACGGCATTACATTATAGTGGGAAAGTATTATACGTTAGAGACATTATTTCTGCTATTATTTATTTTTGTGAAAAATACCATTTCATACCTCCTAATATAATCTGTATTTTTTTTAACATCTTATACTATCTCCATTAAAAATAGATATAAAAGTGTCTTCCACTTCGTCTCACGAATTAAACTTACTATTTTCATAAGTATTAATCAATATTATCATTTACATAAGTGCATATAAAATGAATATTCGGGAATTGGATGTTCCAGAAAAAGCAATCAATTTACTAACCAAGCGGGAGATCAACCTAAATGGGTCAACATCTCGTAAACTAATCCATAATGGATTCAGGTATGTCAAAAATTTAGCAGAGTTTTTACAATTGCCAGATGCAATGGATTATTATTTTACCGAACAGATGGATTATTTAAAGTCTCTATCATATCCGGCTATAATACCACCAATTGATATAATGCAAAACAGACCCGATATTTATAGGAGATGGTTTATAAGTATAGAAACGTACCAAAGCCTATTTCAAGCATTATAAAAAATAAAATATAAAACTGATATATTATATAGCCTAAGTCGCCACAACTCGAGGTTATAATTTTTTTTTCGTTGTATTATATATGTTAACGGATTTCAAATTGACAGCAAATGTGATGATCCGGGATAATTAATTTCGAATTGAAAAATTATTTCCCTCGAGACAGTATAACCTATTATCTGACATACTAAAACCTAAAACGTGTCCGCCATCGCAACGAAATTTGTCAAACAATATAACCTCAATCCACAGATGAGCAATCCTGAGCTTAGCCAATATGCATCGAAATTACTTGATGCCCTTTCGGATAATAAGAAAAGAGACCATGCTCGGAGGCGCTTTCGAGATGGATATAAATTTAGCAGTGAGCAAGTAAGTATAATGATACCTAGCCAGAAAAATGGCAAAAGCAAAGATATAAACCTCGTAGTCTTAGACCAAACTCCAGCAGGTTTGATAGATAAAAATATCAGAGAAAAATCTATAGAAATTCTGCGTTATAGATATAAATTTAGCGAGGATCAAGTAAATATCTTACTCCAGGCCCATAGCAAGTTTATTAACACATTACAGGAAAATAAACAATGTGAAAATAGCCACTGTGTGGCTGCCTCTGCCAAAACCCTAAACATTGTAACCTCTAATCGAACCCCGCAAGGTTTGGAAGAAGAGACTATTGAAGAAATTGCAAAACGATTTTTGCGAGATAGACTCAGCACAAGGGATGTAAAAGCCGAAGCTCTTGCCATGGCTCTATCAGCACCAAATGCTAATGCTGGTTCATCACGTCTTTCCCGACTCTGAAGAGAACTAAGAAATCTTGGTGCATCCCTTAAAATAGTTGAAGCGACAAAGATTCCAGAAATTACAGAAGAAGCCAATAAGATCCAGAAAAATCGACGAAAATATGTCGAAGCTTTTGAGAGAATTAATTATCCAGACCACTTTACATTAGAATCGGTTAAAGAAAGATTAGATGCATATGATATTAAAACTTTACCTGATTTGTTAGCCCTCGCCGATGTTATGATAATGCTTTGTATCCGTCCTGCTGAACTTACATCTTTACGTATTACAGATGCCGGTGTGATTGGATATGCGAAGAACAGAGAACAAGAAGACATTCCAAGGGATTTTAGATCAATGGAAAAAGATCCGGAACGAGCTAAAGAACTGCTTACTTGGATACAAAAGCTATATCTTCTAGCCAGATGGGTGACCCAGGTAAACCCGGAACTAAAATGTTAAATACATTCTTAAAAAACTATGGACTAATTCCTCGCTACTTGCGTAAAATAGGAGCAGTTTATGGCGTAGTAGTGCACGAAGCCAAGAATATGGCCCACGCCTATACAATTGCTGGGGAGTGTCTCAGGCATGATAGTAGAAATCACACTTCACCTGTGCAAAATTACGTTGTAGTGAATTATCGGAAAATTGGGCAATCTCCAGATCAAGCAAGACCATTCCGAATCTATTATAAAGATTAATTACTAGGCGTGAAGCGCTCTGTGAAGCAGATCCTCCGGTCACAGTATTTCAACTTTGTTTTTATTTCATTAAAAAAAGTTGCCAAACGGCATATAATACAAATAAAAATACATATGTCAGAGGCACTATACTACATATATTTGCTCTGTTCCAAAAGGTAGCTTACATTGTCTCATTTTTATACATAATCTTACGACCTTTCACCGTTAATAGCTATTGTTTTAATAATCTAATTGTTTCAAACTTGATTTATCAAATTTATTTCTTAATTCATCGATTTTTTCAACTAAATTTGTAGTAATATCATTTTTATACCCATGTTCCGAATACGTAACTTCTTCGGCTGATAGTAATAACATACTAAGAATATTACTAATTTTTTTGTTATTAATAATCGATTCATCTTGAAAAACCGACTCTTTTCCATCAATAAAGACTCGAAAAGGTTTTAAAGGCTTTTTTAATTCTGTCGTTTTAATACGATCAATATTTTTAACCTGAACTACTATATAATTCCAATAATCATTATCAATAGAAAGTGATTCCATGTCGTCTCCAAGATAACATATTCGTTGAAAAGTCGGTTTTAGTTGTGACATATTTTCTTTTCCGGATACTTCACGGCATAAAATGTGAATTACACGGAATTCTTTTTTGAAAGAGACCTCGTATGGAACTTTTACTTGAAAGAGATCTGCTATTAAACAATTTGCAATTTCTTCTGTATGAGGTATATCCGTAGACGCTTTTAGTAGTGAACTAAGGTCTTTAACGGTTAAGTTTTTTTCATCATCCAATAGGAGGGTATTTCCTACTACTGGCAAATGATATGTGGTGTTTCCGAAAAGACTACATGCTAAACGAGTAGACAAAGGGTTCACGGGTAAACGTTTTTTAAAGCCGACATCATCACAAAATAGACAAAGTTTGTAATCCTTTGCCCGAAGAGTGGCATTGTCGGTAAGTTCACAATTTAATTTCCGTCGAATACCACCAGATTCGATATTTAATTCTACTTCTTCTGGCTTACCAGAGTATGGAATGAATATCCCTTGATATAATTTACTGGACATGTTGCGAATAATTCAATAAAAAGTAATAAATTCTACTGTATTTAAAATATTTTTAAAACGCATCATTTTTTGGGGGGTTTATTCTTTATTGAGAAATGGCTCTGTTGCACGAAAGGAGTACATGAATTGTGACCCAGCAAAAAATCTTACGAGCTGATTATCACTGATCAGTATTCCGGACTCGAAATTTTCCGCATTAAATATATCTTATCTTTATCAAAGCAAGTAACACTTTTAATAAATACCAGTACGATCACATTGAATGTGTAACATGAAATGTAGAGGGATGGATGTCTTCGACTTTTTTGATGTCGCTTATGCAGATTTTTGTGATTTCTTTTTTTAGTATTAATTATGATTTTCATTTGTTTAATTTGGGAAGGTGTTATGGTTTTTGAAATCGTAATGATGATGAGTGTAAATCTTTTATGATTTACAAACGATGTCATTGTGACCGTATAATAAGTATTGTCCTTGTGACTATTTAGTTTGAACGATGACTGTGATTGCATATAATTTTATTTTCTCACGCATTCGTGTAAATTTGCGCTGGTAACCCGATTATTAATATCAAATTTTATTATTTATTATTATTATTATTAAATTTATTAAAAAAATTGTTAGCAATCAAATTTATAATTTATTTTTAATTAGTTAGCCTTATGACTATTAATTATTTCATTCTAATCATTGGATCATGAGAAAGATTGATGATGAGCAAATTATGATCGAGTATTTATATGATATTGCCGACATAGTTGTACAGTCGGGTGGCGGATCATCAATTAATATTATGCAGTAATCATACAATCCTATAAAAAATTAATTTATTCGGAAAATTTTTTTTGAATTTGTGCGTCGAATTTAATATCTGTAAACTTTATGATAGTAATAAAAAATTTATTAATAAAAATAAGAATAAATATGAAATTAATCCATTATCCCGGATCTTTTGTAATCCAGTTGCAATGGTGTTACCTCTTGTTTTTTCAAGTCGTTTAAGTAATCTATTTTTTAGTATTGTTTTACCTCATTTAAGAAATCCTCTAATACCATCAAATTTTTTTGATACCACTTGTATAAAATCAAGAAAAAAATAACATATTTCTCTGTTAATCAAAGGTTGATTTTGTGCTTTTTTGTGAGTAAAAGGACGTATTAATTTACTTATTAATTATAATAATCTATATGTGCTTTTGTACAAAAGTAAAAACATATTTTTTAAACTTTTTTATATTGTCAACGTTTAAACTATAACACTTGACTGATTTGACCATTGCACAAATTTATTTTCTCATGCTTAATTATGATGATTTTTGTGCTCATTTATCTCATGATTCTGTTGATTTTTGACTGAGAAAAAATTGTAATGTGTTGGTAATTTGAATTGATACATATTTTAGTTTGAAAATATAAATATTATGATATAAATATTTCTCATCATTGTAATATGTATTAAAGGATACTTTGAGAAAATTACAGAATTTATTAATTTTTATAATTTGCAAAATGCCGTGTTGTGTTAACACAATTGTAAAAATCAAGCAAGTTTGTATAACTGATAAAAAAGAAACAAATTTAACTGTTGTATGGGCAATAGAAACTTATCCTGTTAAAGTTGAAGATCGTGACATGGAGGTGGTTCTATTTGTTCCATTAGATAAATTTGAAAGAGATTTTAATATGCAGTCCGTTTTCAGAAAAGATGAGTATTATAGTATAGGCAGAAAAATTACACCTGGAAGTTATAATGACAACCTGAGATTAAAGGTAATAAATAATTATGTTTATCCAATACATCATCAGTAAATTTTTTTAAACGTAAGCCTTCGAAGTCCTTCACTCCGATAACCTTCGAATACCTCCAACATAAACGTAATATTTACGAAGGTTATTGGTACCGAAAACCTTCATTTTTATTAACAAAACGTAATACTCCGGAGGTTATTGATATCGATAACCTTCAATAACCTTCACTTTATCATAATAAATGTAATATTTGCGAAGGTTATTGGTCCGATAACCTTCAATAACCTTTGAAAACGAAATTATTACNATCAAGCAAGTTTGTATAACTGATAAAAAAGAAACAAATTTAACTGTTGTATGGGCAATAGAAACTTATCCTGTTAAAGTTGAAGATCGTGACATGGAGGTGGTTCTATTTGTTCCATTAGATAAATTTGAAAGAGATTTTAATATGCAGTCCGTTTTCAGAAAAGATGAGTATTATAGTATAGGCAGAAAAATTACACCTGGAAGTTATAATGACAACCTGAGATTAAAGGTAATAAATAATTATGTTTATCCAATACATCATCAGTAAATTTTTTTAAACGTAAGCCTTCGAAGTCCTTCACTCCGATAACCTTCGAATACCTCCAACATAAACGTAATATTTACGAAGGTTATTGGTACCGAAAACCTTCATTTTTATTAACAAAACGTAATACTCCGGAGGTTATTGATATCGATAACCTTCAATAACCTTCACTTTATCATAATAAATGTAATATTTGCGAAGGTTATTGGTCCGATAACCTTCAATAACCTTCACTTTATCATAATAAATGTAATATTTGCGAAGGTTATTGGTCCGATAACCTTCAATAACCTTTGAAAACGAAATTATTACAATAACCTCCGACATAAAAAATTTCCTGATGATATAATGATAAACAGTTATTGATTTATTTGTTAATTAAATAATTGTTGCAACTAGAGATGGTAGCGCAATATGAATTTAGCCAGATTTAATTTAGTCAATTGAGCCTGGAATTTAGCCACGGCGTAATCAGGCGCAATGGCTAAATTCTGGCGCAAAGGCTAAATAATGGCGCAATTCTGATTATACATGTTCCCAAAATTGATTTTAGATTTTTGAAGTATTTCGACTTTTTGAGATTTATACAAAATCTATTCTATATATGAAAGTAAAAAAAATACCCAGTTTAGGGCTTAGAACCGGGTTTATATAATCTGGTTTCATCCAGATACAGCAGGTGACCCAGTTAAAACTTTCAAAACCAGGTGAAATAGGTTTAATTATTAAAATTTACAATCGAAAATAATTATCGATCGTTGCTACATATAAAACTTTTTAATCTATAAGTAAATATTAAAAACTGTAATAAGTAAACCTAAAGATGAGAATGATGTGCATGTTCAGTAGAAAGGACAAACTTATATCATTAAAATTAAGAGAATAATTAGTAGTTAAAGTTCGAACGAATAAAAAAATCTGTTCAAACTTTAATTGCTAATTATTCTCTTAATTTTAATGATATAAGCTTGTCCTTTCTACTGAACATGTACAACATTCTCATCTTTAGGTTTACTTATTACTGTTTTTAATATTTACTTATAGATTAAAAAGTTTTATATGTAGTATACATGTCGTCAAAACTATTGAATTGAGTCAAACACAATTAAAATTGAGAAAAATTGGAGTTGAGTCAAATATACATGTTCCCAAAATTGATTTTGGATTTTTGAGGTATTTCGACTTTTTGAGATTTATGCAGAATCCATTCTATATATGGAAGTAAAAAAAGTACCCAGTTATGTGTATCTTCAATCAAAGAATAAATCTGGGTGGTCAAAAAATTTTGGGTTTTAAGTAAAATAATTTCGTCTTCTATGAAAAACTATTTCGACTTTTTTCCCCAAAATTGCAATTTCGGAACCCCAAAATAATTTTGCGTGCAAGTATAGGTACGTCATTATNATTAAAATTAAGAGAATAATTAGTAGTTAAAGTTCGAACGAATAAAAAAATCTGTTCAAACTTTAATTGCTAATTATTCTCTTAATTTTAATGATATAAGCTTGTCCTTTCTACTGAACATGTACAACATTCTCATCTTTAGGTTTACTTATTACTGTTTTTAATATTTACTTATAGATTAAAAAGTTTTATATGTAGTATACATGTCGTCAAAACTATTGAATTGAGTCAAACACAATTAAAATTGAGAAAAATTGGAGTTGAGTCAAATATACATGTTCCCAAAATTGATTTTGGATTTTTGAGGTATTTCGACTTTTTGAGATTTATGCAGAATCCATTCTATATATGGAAGTAAAAAAAGTACCCAGTTATGTGTATCTTCAATCAAAGAATAAATCTGGGTGGTCAAAAAATTTTGGGTTTTAAGTAAAATAATTTCGTCTTCTATGAAAAACTATTTCGACTTTTTTCTCCAAAATTGCAATTTCGGGGCCCCAAAATAATTTTGCGTGCAAGTATAGAGTCAAAGCAAATTTTGATTTTTACTAATGATTGACGCAATTAATTAAGTCAGACGTAATTAAAATTGAAATTTTAAGAGTTGAATCAAGGTCAAATTAGTTTTGACGACATGTATAATATGTAACAATGATCGACAATTATTTTCAATCGTAAATTTTGACAATCAAATCTATTTCACCTGGTTTATACCTCAAACCAGATGAAACCGGGTGAAATAGGTTTGATCGTCAAAATTTACGATCGAAAATAATTGTCAATCGTTGCTACATATAAAACTTTTTAATCTATAAGTAAATATTGAAAACTGTAATAAACAAACCTAAAGATGAGAATGTTATGCATATTCAGTAGAAAGGACAAGCTTATATCATTAAAATTAAGAGAATAATTAGCAATTAAAGTTTTAACGGTTTTTTTTATTCGTTCGAACTTTAACTACTAATTATTCTTTTAATTTTAATAATATAAATTTGTCCTTTCTACTGAATATGCACAACATTCTCATCTTTAGGTTTGCTTATTACAGTTTTTAATATTTACTTATAGATTAAAAAGTTTTATATGTAACAACAATTGATAATTATTTTTGATTGTAAATTTTGACGATTAAACCTACAGAAATTTATGCCTAAAAAAATCAATTTTTTTGACTTTGATCACTATTTATAAGACAGGAAGCGATTTTTTACTAAAATATTCCTATAACAAATTGAAATATCTGATTCTTAGCTACAAGAAAATATGTGTTTCATTTCTGTAACATCAATATTCGCGAAGATATTCATGTTTGAAGTTTCACATCCGTGAAAAAATTTCCACGTAAATTTTTCGAAAATTTTCATAATTCTGCCGGAAATTTCTATTACGTTGTTATCGGGATTAATCGCTAAGGTTCGATCACGATCAACCTGATACATTTTACGGTTCTTTTAGGAGTTTAACGTGCTATGTCCAAAGACACACGACAGTTTGGTTTCTATTTTGCTTATAGAAGGCACCAGTCAGTTTATAGACATAATCGGTCTGTTCGTTGCGGCGACGCCCTTTAACATTGTTATGTCTAACAAGAGGTGTAACTGTCTATGCATTCAAATATAATATGTCTGCGTATTAACTCAAACGCAAAAAGTATTCTCTCTTTAAAAACATTACTACGTATTAACTCAAACGTAAAAAGCTATACTCTTAAAAACAAATATGCGTTTACTCATCAAACGCTCAAAGATAATATGCGTTTACTCATCAAACGCTCAAAGATAATTTGCGTTTACTCGAACGCTCAAAGCAATATGCGTTTACTCTTCAAACGCTCAAAGATAATTTGCGTTTACTCGAACGCTCAAAGCAAAGGAGTTATGCGTTTACCCAAACGCTCAAAGATGTTATGTTCTTTCAACATATGTCATGACTTTATTTATTCCTTCGTAAAAGTTTATATTTAATTTCATTAACTCAAGAATATTAACATTATACAATTATACAATCAAGCATTTAATCCTATAACATTCAATATTCCTTTATTAATTATACTTATTAGTTTATTAATGATTAAAATACAAAATAAAATAATTTACTATTATTTTCAATGAATATACTTTCATCGTTCAAGAACTTAGGGTTAAGAATAAAATTAAAGTGTTCTCTTTAATATAATAGGTTTACTACCTTATACTTAGAGTTTCTCTCTTAAGAATAGGATTATTCCATCCTTTTAGAAAGGGGATTGGAATCTAAATTCTAAGATCTCTTTTCTATCTCTGAAATCCTTCTGAAATCCGAGATCTCTAAAATCTCTCTCTCAAGGTCTGGGAAAAGCCTTGTATTTATAACTATTAGGGTTACACTATTCTTCCTAATTTAGTGATGTGATCTACTATTTTAATGTGCCACTGTGTTACTTACTATTACTGCGCTTTGTGTAACCATTATTGTTATCGTGTAACTTTTCTGCGCCACAAGTCATGTGATTAAAACTAATTATAAATTGATATACATGTAAGAATCTAATATTAATAGGGTATTTATACTAAGTATTGATATTTATTATTATTATTCTATATATTTATAACATCTATTGGCTGCGGTTAATATGGTATTTCACTATGTAACAACGTCACGTGAATTTCCGGCAGAATTACGGAAATTTTTTCACGGATGTGAAACTTTAAACATGAATATCTTCGCGAATATTGATGTTACAGAAATGAAACACATATCATCTTGTAGCTAAGAACCAGATCTTTCGATCTGTCATAGGAATATCTTAGTAAAAAATCGCTCCCTGTCTTATAAATAGTGATCAAAGTCAAAAAAATTGATTTTTTTAGGTGTAAATTTCTGTAAGTCCTGTAAATTTTCTGTAAATTTACGCCCCGAAAAGTTTCCTGATGTAGATTATTACATATGATATACAAGTAGTCCAAAAGTTTCCAAGTCTTCAAGANGTTATCGTGTAACTTTTCTGCGCCACAAGTCATGTGATTAAAACTAATTATAAATTGATATACATGTAAGAATCTAATATTAATAGGGTATTTATACTAAGTATTGATATTTATTATTATTATTCTATATATTTATAACATCTATTGGCTGCGGTTAATATGGTATTTCACTATGTAACAACGTCACGTGAATTTCCGGCAGAATTACGGAAATTTTTTCACGGATGTGAAACTTTAAACATGAATATCTTCGCGAATATTGATGTTACAGAAATGAAACACATATCATCTTGTAGCTAAGAACCAGATCTTTCGATCTGTCATAGGAATATCTTAGTAAAAAATCGCTCCCTGTCTTATAAATAGTGATCAAAGTCAAAAAAATTGATTTTTTTAGGTGTAAATTTCTGTAAGTCCTGTAAATTTTCTGTAAATTTACGCCCCGAAAAGTTTCCTGATGTAGATTATTACATATGATATACAAGTAGTCCAAAAGTTTCCAAGTCTTCAAGATCTGGAGTTTTTTCAGGTAATGATTTTCGAAGGTTAAAAAGGGCCAATTGCATAGCTATAAACAAAAATAATCCTATTAGTGATTTTCACAAGAATAATTAAAATTATATTAAAATTATACTTTTACCTTTAAGCATTTTTTCTTTATCATTATTAAATTTTTTATTATCACATTTGAATGTGTTTCCAATTACCTCCCCAAATGCTACTTGAACAAACTTATTTCCAACTTTATGTCTATAATAGTATCATGACACCAACTACCAATATTCGTTTTGCGTTTATCTAACTTCCTTGTTAACTTTAATTGTTTTCTCTGATCCCATTTTCAACTTCACCTCTGGTTAGAGATAAATACATATAAATATAAAAACTTTTTTAGAAGGACAACAAAACTAAAATGAAGTTACCTACGTTTTTATCGTGGCTATGCAATTTACATTTAAGAAAAGTTCCTTCCAGAGATGATTTATAATCCGGCTTCTATACATATATTCAGATGCAGTTGGATCACAGAGAGGGTTGAATGGTGTATGAAGACACAATATACTATTAATTGCAAGTGTTAGTATAATTAGTTATATAAACGAATAATTATAGAATATAATTAAACTTTCTTACAAGGCATTATAGATTGATTGTACCTATCGAAGAGGGTAGTCCCTCTCAAACATATATGAGTGGTGATCTTCGAATGGGCTTTTATTACAAATAATGTCTTCGACTTTGTTTAAGTCAACAAAACATTTAAAGGTAGAATCTCTTATGGCCTTGTTATACTTCTCTAAAAGTGATCTCATATTATCTTCAACCTGGGGGAGCAAATCTGTAATTTTTTTATCGACCTACAAAATGATATCCATGTCAATATAAAAGTGAAACCAATCAAAAAAAATAAAAATAAAAATAATACCTTTTCCCAATTTGATTCCATTGTTGACCACTTTTTATCAATAAATAAACACCTAATTGGACTATGGATCATCAGGAAATTTTTTATGTCGGAGGTTATTGTAATAATTTTGTTTTCAAAGGTTATTGAAGGTTATCGGACCAATAACCTTCACAAATATTATGTTTATTATGATAAAGTGAAGGTTATTGAAGGTTATCAATATCAATAACCTCCGGAGTATTATGTTTTATTAATAAAAATAAAGGTTTTCAGTACCAATAACCTTCGTAAATATTACATTTATGTTGGAGGTATTTGAAGGTTATCGGGGTGAAGGACTTCGAAGGCTTACGTTTAAAAAAATTTACTGATGATGTTATCTTCTGGTAAAAATAAAATCTGATATCTCGCAATACTATTTTTATTATTAGCAAGTCTTTGAATAGCCGAATTTAATGAAGTCTATGATGCAGATAAGTGTTTATTAAATAACAGACAATAATGAAATATAAAAAGATAGATTTCAGACCTCAACTGATGACAGCTCCTCGTAATATATGTTATCCACATCCTGTTTGACATCAAAATCTGCATTATGTTCATCTTTGTTGAGTGGAGTTGGGGTGACAGCATATACAAGAAATATTGGAAAATATTGATCTATTTTTGTTCTTTTTGGGACTTTATCGTCATCCTAAGGATTAAAATTATAGTTAATTTTGGCAAAATTAAAAATAATAATTATTAAATAAAAATATGTACCTGATTATCAGAAACTGGAATATCTCTTTTTGTTCCAGCAACGATCTTATTTACTGTTTCTATACTTCCTATAGTTCCGATTCCATTACTTACATCTACAAGTGTTGGGTTGTAAAGATGGATTTGTTTATTGACACGCTTCATATTTCATTTTTTTGCAATTTGACGATCGGGTCGAGAACCCTGATATCGAATAATTGGAAAATTAGCAAAATTCAATTTCCATTTTCTTCATATAAACATCATCTTGACATGCATAATTCCCATCCAACTGTCAAGTCAGTTTAAAGCCTTGAACATAAGTGATCTCAGAGGGTCGTTCACACCCCAACAGGGCCGGTGTTGAGTCAGTTTAAAGCCTTGAGCGTCAAACGATCTCAGAGGGTCGTTCGCGTTTTAACATCGCCAAGTGACAAAGTGTCTCAGAGGGCCCCTTGCCACCATTTCCCAACAAAAAGCAAAATTACTTGCCTTTTTATATTGATCCAGCAGTATCTGCGCTTTTTCGCACCTGTATCCTTCCTCGTTATTGATTATGAACTCAAGGCACCTAACATATACCCCATTTTGTATTCATAATTTTCCAGTTCACATTTTCTCAAGTATCCCGAAATACTCCATTCTGAGGAATCATGCTCAAAATATTTGTGCGGTATTTTTTCTGACATTTGGTTGACCGAAGTGCAAAAAGATGGTTTGGAGATGATCTAGAAATTTTACTTATAATATCTATTACATTCGAATTCCTTCTGTGACACATATCACATGATAGGTTAATTATTTTAGCAAAGATGTTAAGTTACACAAGTTATTACTTACCGAGAAAATTACGTTCATGTTAAAATCCCAACTATTTACCAGTGCCAAAATAGAATCCACACACCAATATCTACACGAGCGATTCTATATAAATACAAATTATATAAATACAAATGTCACTTGAGATACTTTACTTTTCTATACTTCACTACAACACAAAAATAATATAAATTTTTTTACAACAAATATGTATTTTATTTATAAGTTAAATACTTTACATCCATCACATTTACAACATATGCAAAATTTATTACTCAGTATAAGCCGATATCGATATATAGAAAATAATTTTGAGCTAGATCTGTGGAATAGAACATTTCTATTTGAGTTAGATACTAAAGAGCTGAATGATAATGAGCTAGGAAGATTAACAATGTTCTCAACAAGTCTTGATTCTGTACCCTTACACACCAAAACAACTTCTTTATCTTTTAAGCGTAAGTCTAAATCAACAAAAAATGAATCCAGATATTTATAGTATAAAGTTATTAAATTCAATAGGTCTAAATCCCTAAATACGATATCACATAATCTCTAAAAACACTATAAATTACTTAATTGTTAAATATGGTCTATACAGATAAATGCCCAGTTTTAAACCAAATTGAATGGAGAGATAATTGTCAATTCCCAGTAATCCATAAAGGTGAAATTCTATCTGATTGGAAAAAACAAATCTGGAATCAGTTGATTGTCTGATTGATAGAATGAAGCGGTACATTATTGCTAGAAAGATGGAATCTACAGTTATCGTGTGGCTGTTTTTAACGACTAACCTTTATAATAACATAATAACAATTAAAATAAGAATAATATTTAATAATAAATAATAACAGAATAACTTGTAATAGTCAATATGTTCCTGAGCCATTCGTGATTGGGTTGTGATTCAAATGAGGCAATAAAGATCAGTGAAAAATATATTTAATGTAATATAATGTAATATGTTCAATGTATTTTTATCTTATTAATTCATATTTAACATAAAATAAATTTTAATATTTCATTCATTCAGTTGGACCTTCACATTTGACAAATAATAATAACGACGACGACGAAGAAAATGTATATCAAAAAGCATACGCAAATTTTTTCCAGAAATTTCTCATCAAATATTTTTTGAATCAACAAATATTTTTGATATACAAATTTGAAAGTAAAGATAATTAAAAGAAAATTTATTGTTTTATTATTTTATTTTATTATTATTTTTTTTAAAAATTTTGAATTATTTAGAACATAAATTTAATGCAATTATTATGTATAATAGTTACGTTTTGTGTTAGGAGTCACTTATGATTGATTCAACAACTGAGTGAATTATTACCTGATGGTATATTATTTTATATTGTTTTTTATTTTATATTTATATTATTTTATTTATTTATTTTATATTTTATATTATTTTATTATTTAAATTTTATTTATTTTATTTTTATTTTATTTTATATTTCTCAATTATAGATTGTTATGATATTTTCTTACAACATCAGGAAATTTTTTATGTCGGAGGTTATTGTAATAATTTCGTTTTCAAAGGTTATTGAAGGTTATCGGACCAATAACCTTCGCAAATATTACGTTTATTATGGTAAAGTGAAGGTTATTGAAGGTTATCAATATCAATAACCTTCGGAGTATTACGTTTTATTAATAAAAATGAAGGTTTTCGGTACCAATAACCTTCATAAATATTACGTTTATGTTGGAGGTATTCGAAGGTTATCGGAGTGAAGGACTTCGAAGGCTTACGTTTAAAAAAATTTACTGATGAAGGAGTATAAACGGATGCCGAAACATTTATTTCAATGAGTGAAAAAATTTCAGAATATCGCATAGATAATAATAATGATAAGGTATATGAAATTTATATAGTAATATAATTTATTTATATATTCAGTAGTGTGTAAATTAATTGATTCATTTAATTAAATTAAAATTTTTTTTTTAATTNGGTATATTATTTTATATTGTTTTTTATTTTATATTTATATTATTTTATTTATTTATTTTATATTTTATATTATTTTATTATTTAAATTTTATTTATTTTATTTTTATTTTATTTTATATTTCTCAATTATAGATTGTTATGATATTTTCTTACAACATCAGGAAATTTTTTATGTCGGAGGTTATTGTAATAATTTCGTTTTCAAAGGTTATTGAAGGTTATCGGACCAATAACCTTCGCAAATATTACGTTTATTATGGTAAAGTGAAGGTTATTGAAGGTTATCAATATCAATAACCTTCGGAGTATTACGTTTTATTAATAAAAATGAAGGTTTTCGGTACCAATAACCTTCATAAATATTACGTTTATGTTGGAGGTATTCGAAGGTTATCGGAGTGAAGGACTTCGAAGGCTTACGTTTAAAAAAATTTACTGATGAAGGAGTATAAACGGATGCCGAAACATTTATTTCAATGAGTGAAAAAATTTCAGAATATCGCATAGATAATAATAATGATAAGGTATATGAAATTTATATAGTAATATAATTTATTTATATATTCAGTAGTGTGTAAATTAATTGATTCATTTAATTAAATTAAAATTTTTTTTTTAATTTTAAAAACCTCAAGATTCAAATTATTTTATTTTGAAGTAGGATCATATATTGATGAAAATAAAGATCATTGGGAGGTCATGTTTGTGTGTTAAATTATATTAATTATATTTTATTAATTATATTTTATTAATCTATATTTATTAATATTTATTAATTATTATGATTATTTTATTTTTATTATTAATTATTATAATTATAATTATTTTATTATTATTTAAATTCGAGGAAAAAAATATTGACGGCACATATACTTATAATTCAGTAGGTTTTTGTACATTGTATCTATTTTATTATTTACCTTGTACAAAGAAGAATCGTGAAAAAAATGAAAATAATCACGGAAATCATAGAAATCATCATATGAATGAGGATTTGAATGAGAATTTCAGTAATCATGAAAAGAATAAAAGGCATTTATTGCAAATTACTAATAATCAAGATGTACCTATACTTAATAATATAAGGTTACAAATAGGTATTTATTTGTTCAATATTTATCTCTTTTTTATTTATTTTATTTATTTAAATTTATTTATGACGATTTATATGTTTACATATTTAAAGCCAATTTATAATATTGCCACACTATCAACAAGGACACGTGAAAATTATAACAAACTATTTATTAATATTGTTTAGTAGATCCTAGAATAAGACAACTTATTGGTAAGCTGCATAATAATATTATCATATATTATATTATTATTATTATTATTATTATTATTATTATTATTATTATTATTATTATTATTATTATTATCATTATTTATTAATTATTTATTTTATATTTGAAGATCCCAGTGACCTTTTTTTTGGAAATTCGTGATAAATGTGATATGGGATATTTAAGAGAAATGAAAGCATTAGAAGGTCTATCAGCTCCAGTTGATAAAAACGATTGATGAATTATGGAAAAAATATAAATTTAATAAAGTATTATTATTTATTATTTCTATTCATTTTTTTAATTAATTAATTTTATATTATTATATTTATTTATTTAATTTATTCTATATTTTTATTTATTTTATTTATTTTTATTTATTTATTTTATTTATTTTTATTTATTTTTTATTAATTTATTTATTATAGCGACAAATGCATCGATGTGTAGAAATAGAATCATTGCAAAATTTAAATAAGACCGATCCTGTTGTTTATAAAGTTTATCGATTACAAGCAAAACAAAGTATATAATTGTAATAAGGTATTATTTATATCTATTTATTTATATGAATTTATTTATTTATTATTTTCTCATTATTTATTGACATAAATGTACATGCCATTTATAATGTTCTTAGAAATTATTAGAATTTATTTGTAGTTACACGATTTTTTTCTAAGTAAATTCAAATAATCATTACATTATATATATATTCTATCTATTTCTTATGATTTTTTCATTCCTCCCTTTTAAATACCCAAATATCACTGTGATTCGTCAGATTCTGTACAGTGATCGGTTAAGCATTAGACCCTATATTTTGTGGCAGCAACGATGGCAATGCCTTCGTGAATTAATAGCAATAAAATGAAATATATATTTGTTATTTCTCATAAATGACTGAAAATCTCGTTATCTTGGTTAGTGTTCCGATCCTATTTCAAAATACAATCCGAATTAGATCCGGATTTTCTTGATCAAATCCGAATTATAAATCCTTATCCTTAAATATTTAGGATTTATCCTTATTTTTAGGATCCATCCTTATTTTTAGGATCCATCCTTATTTTTAGGAT
>PQFF01000106.1:318853-349354 GCA_003547095.1 Diversispora epigaea | reverse complement strand
ATCCTTATTTTTAGGATCCATCCTTATTTTTAGGATTTATCTTTATTTTTAGGGTCCATTCTTATTTTTAGGATTTTTTTATTGTAGGAGCGGACGTTAATTTATCACATCCAGATTTATTAGTATATCATCACGCCCCGTCGTCATTTTCATAGTACAGGACTGTGACAAATAAACAACAAAATTATTACAGAAAAAAAATTGTCACGTGTGTCACATGTATATATATAATCCGGATTATAATCCGAATTATAATCCGGATGATCCGTATCCGTAATCCGTTTTTATTTCGGATAAATCCTTTTTAAAATAAACAAATTCGGATTATAGAATTCATCCGGATTATAGGATCCATCCGGATTTATAGGATTACGGATCGGAACACTAATCTTGGTATCAATCAAATTATACATTAAATAAATATACTACTGTTACACACAGATCACCATATTTATCACTCATGATTCACGAAAAATGGATATGGAATAATGACTAAAAACTTAATTTAGAAGTAAAACTTATTTCCCTCGGTCAAATATGAGAAAACTTTTGTAATTGGTGGATTCATGGGAATCTTTTTCTTTATTCAATAAATTCTAACAAAATAGTATATGCACATTACAGAAGGGCGGGACATGAAACTATTTATAGTGATATTGGAATCAAATACAATTACAAGTTTGCATCAAAGACTTTTTCCTAATGCAAAACTAGATTTTCTGATCCACTTGTATTGGGATGGGATATATTATATAATCAAAATTTCTTCGTGATTAATAAATATTATTGAATATTGATAATAACAAAAAAAAACTTATTTTATTTTACAAGATACTGACTGAATACTGCGCAGAAGAACTATATAAATATAAGCCATAGGGTAACAATGTTTATTTTATTTATAAGCTTGCAAATGTTGGACTTGATCAAGAGTTTCCTCTCAACAAATGATGGGCCTTGAAAGAGAACCTAAAACTTGGTGATAAGGGTGGGGAAAACGTATATCAAAAAAGGTGGTTTAGTGTTTACAAGGTTACTTTTTGGCCGGAAATTTGAGAGCCATGGATTGTTCACCTGAAAATAACCAACAGCAAACTTTAAAAGGATGAATAGGAAGGTATAGTGCCAAACTCAAGAAAGAATCATCAGAGCGAGCATTGGAACAAAATCTACAGCGAAGAGAAATTTTTGTCGTTTTAATTGATCGAGAGTCAAATCTAACCCTCTTTTTGAAGGGATATGCACCAATTGTGGCTGAAAATAAGGTATACATCAGAAATGAAATTAAGATATAATGTCAGAATTTACATATACTTGTACCTTGATACCTTAAGTACTATTGCAGGATTACAGGAGAAAATGCTGTCGGATCATACTCTTTGTTATCCTAAATATGTAATAGAAAGCTAATTAATGAAGAGTGCTCATTAAGTAGTGATTTTTTTGTAATCAAATGTCAGTTTTTCTAATAAAATAGGCACCGATCCCTTTTCCAGAATCAGTAGACCTATTCAAAAAAAAAACTATTCTGGATTGTGTATCCTTCATGGGACGACCAACCACTCCTAGAAAGAAATGAATCATACGTAATCACCCCGCACTAATGTTCTATAAATGATAACACCCTTTCATTGCATCAAAACAAGTAGCTTGGAGCAATCTCACAAAGCCAACCCAAAGAAAGGAAGTCCGAAAACTATTTTGGATTGCATATCCTTTATGGGACGCACGACCACCCTAAAGCAGTGATTGAACGTAATCACCCCGCACTAATGTTCTATAAATGATAACACCCTTTCACTGCATCAAAACAAGTAGCTTGGAGCAATCTCACAAAGCCAACCCAAAAAAAAGGAGCCCGATTACTAGAAAATACCTACTGGCTTCCATTCACGTTTTAAGTCTCTTTCGATCTCTTATATTGTTTCGTGTTCATGGTTATTTAAAAAATGCAAAAACGCGAGATTGGATAGGTTGGATAGAACAAAAAAGCTATTTATAAGTTGTCGCGAAAATTTCTTTGTATAACACATGACTGATACGGCTAAATTAGACCCAATCATATCCATAGGCCCGTGGGTCACATGATAATTACCGCCCGTGATCTGTTTATTATGATAAAAATATTTTCTAAAGATCAAGTTGTTGCTTATTAATCACGAGGATCCGGTGTTATATTCGTAAGGAATTTTGGCCATTTTGTTATAACATGCGAATTTTATTTGTATATTCATAACGTATCTGAGAGAAAAAAAAATAAGGAAATTTACCAATAAATAATTTTGATAATTTTGTTCAATAAAATATTAAATATTTCGAAGAAAAAACGCTGAACTTTTTTTAATGATATTTTATGATGCCTATTTTTTTTTATATGACGCAAGCTTTGAGAACGAAATGAAACAAAGTTTAATACAATTGATACACATTTATTTTTTTTAAATTTAAATTAATTATTAATTGAATGAATGGAAATTACATGATGTTTCCCTTTTTTTACAATTATAATTAATATTAACACTTCGCATAAAATAAAATGTATATTTATGAATAAAATTTCATGCTTTATTCGGGTGTGCTGGATATATTACATGATTGATGACCGCAGGAAGTTTTATTTTTGAGGGTTTCCATTTTAGTTTCTAAGAGAAATATTGTTAACCTCACGGGAAAATTTACTTACGAAGAAAATTCAACGGTATGTAATACAATTATCGTATCGTTGTAACAAGGCATCAAAGCGTACGACCAAAATCTCTCAAGAAAATTTTATACAATCAATCTGTTAAAATGTACATTAATTTTCAAGCCAAATAAAATGTGATTAAAAAAGATTGATGGTATTGGAGATATTAATGAAGATTTCTTAAAAGAGGTAAAGCAATGTTCTAAATTATATGAAAATTTATTTGAAAATGTACTATATATTTAGGGTTTTTTTGTTGCATGGGATAGTTTATCTGATATATTTAGATATAGGATATATTTAAAAAATATTATTTAGGTGGCAATTTACTCAAGAATAATAATGGAAGCAGGTATATCAATCGTATTTTTTGGAATTACAAAAAAGATCCGGAAACTCTCAAAAATATGATGGATTTAAAATATCTAGAAGGTGAAAATCTTAGAAATTTTTTAAATAATAATTTTAATAATATTAATTGGGAAATATTAGATAAAAAAGAAATAATACCTTTTTCGTTATGGAGCGGTTGTATTAAGAACTATATTATTAAGGTAACGATTTATTATTATTATTACCGTCCTTCAAACATCGATTCTAATATCATTATTTAAAAAAAAAAAGACAAGATCATATCAGAATATTAATGGATTTGGTCATTATCGGATGCTGCAAAAGCTGTTTTGGAATTAATGGAGGTAAAATTACTTTCCTTCTCACAATTTTCTAACCAAGAATTTTGAAATTGTTTGTGTTGGACCTTTATTGGCTAATGAATCTTCTGAAGGATTTAAACTAGAGAAATTAGAAAACATAAAATGATTAGCTGAAATAATACAATCTTAAGTTATTTATTAATTTATTGCATTTTACCGGTCCAGTTATTCTGTTGTCAATCTTGTAAATACTTTACGGAAGTTGGTGATTATTATTTCTTGTTAGAATATATTAAATTTATAGAAGGATTTTTTACACGGAATTTCATTTTAAATAGAATTAATAGGAAATCTATCTTTAAAGTGCTTTAATCTGCACATTATCAATTTTTCAAAGTCTTGATTCTTTTCACAATGGACGACCTAATCTTTAATAAAATTTATGGATTATTTTTTAATAATAATTCCGCCGACAAGTAAATCTGAAAAAGGACAGATACTAATACACCCTGATTTAAATCATTTACGTACACTACAGTAGATCTACTATTCTTTGTGATAGTTAAAGTTTATTACATATTGTTAATTTTAAAAAAGTCTAATTTAATTAATTAAGTTGATTTATTTTCATTATTTCCTCTTCAAAATTTTTTTTTCATATTTGACGAAGTTGAACTTGTTGACTATTTTTCTTTAACATGTGTATATTTATTCTTGGACTTTAGGAAGATTCTAAATTTTATGTTATTAAAAATGACATCTTTAACAATATCTTCAGAATCCGTCGGTGATGATGATTGTTGTTTTTTTTTGTTCCAAATTATCTATTTAATTTAATCGACCTCAATTCATTTTCACCTTCACCAAGGAGTTCCGCTTCCTCTCTGAGATTTAATCGTCCAATTTCGCCAATTAAAGAATATATGAATTTTACGTACTTTTTCAACATTCTCATCGAGTACAAAATAGTAAATAAATTTACCTTGTAATGAATAAGTTACGATTGCCAAATGGATGATTATTCTCAGTAAAGCTAAGAGTTATATTGGATTTAATCGTCAATTAAAGAATTTACATATGAATTTTACGTACTTATTCAACATTCTCATCGAATACAAAATAGTAAATATATTTACCTGAATTCATCTACTGTTTTAGGGGGACACGCTGTCATGGAATTAATTTCCACTTTAAGAGTGCTATATTAGAAGTCAATTAGTTTTAACATCAAAGAATGACAAATTATTTGGTTCTATAATTTCATTGGACTTACCTGAGAATATGATTTAAGTTTAGATCCTCTATATTATATCCAAAAGGTTTTTCGAACTCTAAACCAATTTTATGAGCACCAAATAAAATAAAGGTCATAATAAAGACTATGGGAATTGTAACCCATCCTAAATTGGTAACCCATTGGAAAGGCAAAGCCAAGCAGTAAATCCATACTGTTTGATTCAAGTGAATGTAATATACCTTAGGTTGGGAGGATCTTGAAATTTTTTCGATATTTGAAAAACAATCAATCATTTTGATTAAATTTTTGTACAGTATACTTAGTGTGTATTCATCAGCTTCGCGATCTTTTGATATTTTTCGAAAATAAGCAAATAGATATGGGGTAATTTTCATAGGAATGGGAACTGATTGTCTTTCGGGATGTGATCTTAAGTGGAACGACTTGCGTATATCCGAAGCCGACCCCGATTGAACAGGAGGAATGTCTTCGACAATTGAAATTAAATTTTTTAAATTATTGCCAGAGTCAGGACACCCCGCATATTCATTACCTGCGTGAACCTTTGTAGCTAAAGCAAAACTTAAGAGCAAATTTACAACAGCTTTTTTTATAAAAATGTCACTTTCATCTACATTCTGCCAAATAAGAATACTCATACTACGTATGGAACTAGTCAATGTTGTCCATTCATCTACACATTCCCAATATCTGTTAATATTTGATATTGTTTCTTGTTACCAATTATTTTGAGTGATTATTTATTTTAATAAGAATATTTATGGTATAAAACCTTTACCTATTGTATGCGATGGTAATCCTATGGACAAGTAACAAACTTATCACAATACCGATCACATTAACTAACGTTTGACCGATGCCAAGATTAACGTCAGTTAATTGATGAATAATGGTTATAACCACAGTTACCACAGTAACTAAAAAAGTACCAGGAAGAACTTTTGGAATTATTGAATCCTTGAATCGGAATACTTGTAAATGAGGCACTCTAAACTTTGCCATTTGGTTGATTATAAAATTTTTCAAGGTTAAAAATTCTGGATTTTAAAAATTGAAAAATGAGTGTTTTTACATCAGGAAATTTAAAAAGCCGTAATATTACGTAGAATATACGTAAATCTACGTAGGTCTCGCCCGTATAAATTACTATAAATTACGTAAATTTACGCGCGTAATTATATGTAAATCTAAGAGACCTATGTAGATTTACGTAATATTACGACTTATTAAATTTCCTGATTTACGAGGTATGCAACATGTACGTCCATGGAATGGAAAAGTGATGTTCAAATGTGCTTCCAATCAAATACTTCGGCTATTGGATATAATAGGCTTTCTCAGCACATTTGCATGAAATTTTCAGGATATAACCTGTCTGCTTTTGACCACGCAGACAGGCTATTATTCCACGCGGAAACGGAAAAAATGACGGCTAACAAAATAATTGTCGATCTGCGTTGGGCAACGCAGACAGGAAAAATCATGCAAATGTGGTGATATTTCTTGTCACGATGCGTGTCGCGTATTAATTGGCATCACAATAAAAACGCAAGAAAACAAATACTAAAAGGTTAAATTTAACTCCAGATTCAAAATGGTTTCCATTTCCTAGTTATACTTTTTTTCTTAACTCATAAACAATATCAAGTTAATAAAATTTTATTACAAAAAATTTCGAACATTGTGCATATGCATTAAAAAATTCTGGATATTCACGTGTATCCGTATTTTTTTTTTGAAGAGCCAATTTTGATCGCTGGGTTACTCTTTATTTTTTTATTGGTCGTTTATAATTCAACAATTTTTTTTGAAAAAATTCCCGATTTAGATGAATTAATGAATTAGATAATTTAGATAATTTAGATGAATTGAAAATGGAAATTTGAAAACCTTCAACAAAATGAGACATTTCCTCGGAAAGAACGGTTTTGGTCATTGAATTCTTTATTAGAGGATTAAAAACAATTCACAGTAAAGGATTTATTCGTCGTAACCTTCATCCTGACAACCTTATGATAATTGAAGCACCTGATAGTTCAAAATCCATAAGTTTGGGAGATTTAGGATTATGAAGACAGTAAATGAGAACTTATCATCTGGAACATATGGTGTATTATCATATATTGCACTAGAGGTCATGAATAATAATCAATATACACAAGAGCATAGAGAAAGTTTGTTTTTATTGGTTGATGATCAATAGTATCGTGATTGATCTGCACGAATAGAAATTTAAGATTCAGATCAGGTGATTAAAAGTGATTAGCGAGATTATCTTTAGATTCCAAAGCCAAAGTTCAAATTTTATTTATTATTTAAAATATATTTTATTACTTGTTAAAAAATTATACTGTATTTTGTATAATTCTGCATATAAAGTGATAAAAAATATATATATTAATACTCATCTAAAAATATTTGAATTTTCTAAATACTCAAAAGGTTATAGATTCTATAAATTGTATATAAAGTTAGTTGTATTAAAAATACACTTTATTTTCACTGATATTTAACTTATTATTATAAATATGAATAGTTCCAGTTATATTCCACATTAAAAAATACTTTCTATATAGACTCTCTAAAATATAAGATCTTGTGAGATCATATATTGTTTAATATTAATTCTATAATAAATTTTAATAAAATAAATAAAATGATTTTTCGTTTGAAAACAATAAAAAATTTAAAAGTTATATACTTTTCAATTTATTGATTAATAAGTTTTTAAATATTTTTTTTTATTACAATTTCGGTATATTAATATAAAAAATACTTTCTACATAAACTTCAATGACAGTGAGATCAGGTGGGATCAAGAGTGTTCAAACGAAAGTAAGGGCTTGAAAGAACATACCTGCAAAATTTCAGTACCAATCATTTAGTCATTTTAGTGACTTGTCATATGGACGATCATAAATCAATTGAACGCTATTGTAAAATTAATATAAATATTTGTGTAACATGCTGATCAAAATCTAGACTTTCCCTATGCTATACACAAGCCTCAGATATTTATAGTGTTGGAATTATATCAACAGGAAAAATAACCATTGAAGGAGAATTATATGATTCTGAACGGGCAATGGCTATTTTCAATGAATATCGTCCAAAAATTCATAAAGAATCCCTTAATGTTATGTTGAACTGATGGAAAAATTAACTAATTGATTTATAATGAAACTACCGACGAAAGTGCACTTACGTTTTTAAATGTAAATCAAAAAAAAATTGCGAAGTATAGTTTGGAACAGTTATAAGCCAATTTTTATTGCGAATTCAGTGTAGCGTGCGCTTGCACGAGATTCGAAAACTTTACACAAAAAAAAGCATATGCACAAATCTTGAACATAAAATTCTAAATTAAATTTTAAATTTTAAACACTGTTAATAATTATTGTTTTTATATGACTTTATTTTTATAGAATCAAATAAATATATATTCTATTGATATTGGTAACCTTTTTTGAATAATATTAGTTAAACTTCAATAAATATATGAATTAATGCCAACAATTATTCTCGGAATAGTTTTCAATGCTGAAACCCTTATCTTTGTATATATGATATTTAAAACAAACAAACCATTTAGGATATTTATTATATGTCAAAATAAAATTTAAATTGAATGAATAAGATAAATAACCATAAATATAGTCGTTTAAATCTATGTTCCAAGGTTTCCGTATAGAGTTTTTACAATTAATGAGCACATGGTCAAAGACTTTGGTTAAGATGTTATAATTATATCGTATACAAATTTAAATAATGACAAACATTTTCAAGTAATATTGCATTTACAAAACAACTCTGAATTATCTATTTTCAATTCTTCATTGTTTCTATTATTAGTCTCATTGATTTTATTCATTTGGTATTTAATTATTTTCATCATCACACCAAATCGGGAGCTAAAAGATTTAATAATCAATCAATCGCTCATCATCAGTTATTATAATATCAGATATATATAAAGATTATTTATATTTACATCAATTAACAATAATAATATCTACTTTTAAAATTTCTACTACTATTGATATTCGAACATCTAATGATTTAAATAAATAGTTAATGATAGTCATTTTTTTATAATTAATTAATTAGTCATTAATTATTATTATTACTATTAATAGTATTATTATTATTAAAAAACTTATCAGCATCATCATCATTATCATTACCACCACCATCATCATCACCGGAAGCAAACAGCAGCAGCGGCAGCATTGATTTTGATTAAACTTCGTCATTTTTTTTTTCATTTTCATCACTTTATAAATTTGAATTTTTATGCGAGACACGAGATAATTATCACTATTTTAAATAATAATCGTTATTAGCTGCTTTAAATATTACCCACTACATTACACGATTACTACTTGTAGTATTATTAGAGGTATTATTATTAATGGCAGGGTTTTGATTTTTGTAGCTAAATTATTAAATGAATCTTGAATGCTGTGAATTTGATAATAATCAGTAATAATATTATTATTGGTTTTGTTGCCGCAGTATTGAATAATCCATAATTTCAATATTAGTCCTTTCTTCCAAAAAAATAATATGTATATGATCCAAATATAAAATATGGGATAATAGTGCTAAAATGAGTATATAATCACCACTGCACAAAAAAAAAATAGCTTACATTAAACAAGGGTAAACTAAAATTCAAGCCAATAAAATTATAATTTAGAAATATCAAATATAAAATAAATAAATAAAAAATAATCGATTACTTGTTCATATCATATTTTTTTAATTTTTTTAATAAATATTTTTAATTAAAAATAGATTAATTATATTTACAACAAGATGGAAGAAAGCTGATAAATAAATTCTTTGAGCGCTCACTTATATAAAGATTTTTTTGACGAACGACTACACCTGAAATTAAAAATAAATTATGCAACCCTTTAAATACTTATCTTTGTTTTAAAAAACAATGATAAGAAAAAGTTTCTTATACTTCAACACATAATAAATACATGTTCCCAAAATTGATTTTGGATTTTTGAGATATTTCGACTTTTTGAGATTTATGCAGAATCTATTCTATATATTGAGGCAACACGAAGGTAACCAATGTCACGGGGGATGAGAAAGGATGATATGTGTCACTATTTGGATGAATTATCCTTGTGCATCATCCTTCATCTTGGATGAGATTTTATTTTTCGCCTAACACAGGAACGTGTTCATGGATGATGGAAGATGAAGGTAAACAATAGAAAATTTATAAAAGAAGCTGCGGTTGGAGAAAAGAACAAGAGATTCCTTTTGGGCAAAAACATTTTATTCAATTTTTATACTCGAAATCATAATCTTTTTTTTTCTACAATCTTAATAATAATTGAAATAGTTCCAAAATATTCTTTTATTTTTGTAATAGACTTTTTTTTTCGATTTGTGATTAATAATAAAAATAATAAATAATTTCTTCGTAATAGTTAATTCTAATAATAAATGATCCTACAGTGATCTAATAATTCTAAAATTATCTTGTAATAAAATAAACTTTCGCATAGCAATAGGGATAAGATACGCCAAAGCAGTAATATATCTCTATTGTTATACTTTTGTAACAAATCTTTATAAATACTTTTAATAAACTACTTTTATTTCTCTGAAAAGCTACTCTAAAAGGTCTATCAATTTTGGTAGTGTGCAAGCAGTAATAAAGGTACTTTTACTCCACTTGCTCATCGAACCTTCAGATATTACACGAAATTGCATTGTTTAAGAGTGTTAGTAAGCAGGTTTAGATCGACTGATTACCTGCTTCGTGAAATTGTGCACAAGAGAAGTGCGTTAGTTAAACATTGAATTGTCGTGAGATTATCTTGAGTTTATTGAGACTAATTTGCGTAACTTTTCATATTGTTCTGCGCAGACCGCGACAATATGGAAATAAAAAAAGTACCTAGTTATATATATCTTTAATCAAGAAATTTATCTAGGTGGTCAAAAAATTTCAGGTTTTAAGTAAAATAATTTCGTCTTTTATAAAAAACTATTTTGACTTTTTTTCCCAAAATTGCAATTTCGGGGCCCCAAAATAATTCAGCATGCAAGTATATGTATGACAAGAAAAAATGTTAAAAAAAAATAAAAGAAAACTCATCATATTTATTTATTTTACTAACAATTATATAAATCATATCAATTAATAATCCTTCAATTTATTTCTTTGAAAATCAAAAAAAAAAAAGTCGATATTATATTTTGAAAATAAACTTGGAAATTGATTTGGATTTGGATATTACTCGTATTCAAGTTATAAATTCTTAAATTTCTTGCGTGGAAATGATTTAATACACTTATTTTCTCTCTCTTAAATGTTTCAATGTAATTTTGATATAAATTTAATATGCCCAATGCTAAGATGATATGTATATTCCTTCGTTTAAAATAAAAATTTGGCTTAGCAAAATAGATTCTAAATTGGCAGGTTTTAAAGGACGGACATTTTCTTTTTTTACAAGGATAAATATAGTAAGATTATTATTAAAAAAAATTATTTGTTGTCAGCAGAGACCAACTATATTTATTTTGAGGCAATATTTATTCAAAGCAAACTTCTCTTAGGTTGCCCAAGATTTCCATACTATAAAATTTGGTATTATTTTACATGAGAGATAGAACGGATCCCAAGGAAGAAAAGGAAAGTATTGAAAAATTTAAATAAAAAAATAAATTATAAAAATCTTACGCCAGATCTATAATAAGGAAGGTAACATAAAAAATTACTCAATCACAAAGAAGGTAAGTAATTTTATGCAATTTAAATTTAATGAACCTAAAATTACAGAATCAGTCCCAAGAAGGTAAGATTAAAAATGAATAATAAAAAATTAAATAAAATAAATAAATAATAAAAAAATAAATAAAAATAAAAATCTATAATAAAAATAAATGACAAAAATAATTCTATATAAGAAGCAAGTAATTTAGAATCGACATTTTAGCTGATCGATGCATAAAACTTTAAGAATAAAGAGTTTGTAAAGGACAAAATCAAGTATATCTATTTAAACTAGATTCTAAGCTATCTAAACCAACTAAACTTTAAATACTGACAAATATCTAAATTATGATTTCTCCATGAATATAAAAAATAAGAATAAAAAATATATTTTTTATTTTTTATCATTTCTTGTCGTTCATTTTTTTTTCATATTTTATGAATATAAAATGACCCTTATGTTAAATATTATTTCCATTATTCTTTTCTCATTTTTTTCTGTTCAATTTAATTTAATCCACTTCTTAAACTGCGGTGATGCAGAAATGCTTTCATTAGGTCAAATTGTTATAATTCATGTTATTGTAAAATTGGATTTAATGTTATTATTAAACATTAATGGATTTAATTGGAAAACCAAAAGTACAATTATCTAAAATAAATATTGTATTTTAAGTCAAGATTAGTTAAATTTAAATTAAAATTTATTGCATAATAAAAAAAAAATAACGAATAAATTAAACTTTAAGCAATTGTGAAACTCTTTCTATCGATCACTTGTACCAAAAATTCCCACAGTCAAAATAATAGTTTTTTGGCTTTAATACATATATAAAGTTTATTTCTTTTACAATATTCTTGCTCATATGGGCAAAGAAAAACATAAATATAATACCAGAAGTACTTCTGGTCAAAAAAACACTGAAAAAGATAATCAAAAAATGGCAGAAAACGCAAATTTAAATACTACAGCTAGCAACTTTCAAAACCAAAATGAGAGAACTGTCAATATAGAAGAACAAGAAAAAGGCTTTTTATCGAAGCATATTAATAAAAAGCGAGCTCTTAGAGAGTCAGCTGAGATGGAAACAGAACAAGAAATTAGTAATGTCGTTAAACCAGGGCCAAGTGTATCACTTTATGCAGAACCAAAAAACGTAGAAATTTTAGACGAAAGTGAAGAGGAAGATGATTTATATTACAGAGATGAAGAGTATAAAACAGTCGGTAAAAAAAAGAAGAATAAAAGAAAGTTAAAGTAATGCCAATAGAAGTACCTAAAAGTATTCCTCCCAAAATTTGGTGTAAAGAATGTGGTATAAAATTATCTAAAGTCTTTATTGAGGCGGAAAAAATCAAGGGTAACTCCTTGTATGCGAAAATTTTAAAGGTTAAAAGTCTCCTTTTTCAAAATCAAATTGATGTAATTTTTGGAAAAATTGAAACAACCAATAAAGAAAAGAAAATAGTAATTTATCTTTCTAAAGAGGAAGACGTACAAAATGCGAAAAAAGTAAATCTAGGAGATACTGAACACCACATCTGCTTGCAGGAGATGGCTGAGGTATTGCCAAATGAGTGTGAAAATTTACGCAAATGGAAAATTTGGGATATTCCATTATATATTAAAAGAAATGATCTACTTATGCATCTTAATCGCTTTGGGAAAGTGAAACAATTGCATTTAATTACTAAAAACATGTGGCAGTTAGCTCATGTAGAGTTTGAAAATGAGGAATCATCGGAACAACTTTCAACGGTCTGGTCGATTTGGATTGGAACAGATTGTCTAAGAATTACCCCAGGTAATTTTAGTTATGAAGAATTAAATAATAGGGGGAAATGGGCAGCAAAGTTAATAGGTATGCCTAAGGGCATGACAGCATTAGATATTAAAGAATTCGTTAAAAGTATGGATGGTCGTACTGTTTATATTCCTCGAACCAAGGAGGGATACAGAAGAAAAAATTATGCGATTATCTCTTTCAAATCAGAAGAAATACTTTTGCAAAATGGAAAGGATAAAATGATGAAACTTATGAATGGAGTTGAGCTTAGAATGGTCCCCATGTCATCAGCTTTATGCTTCGCCTGTGGTTCAGATTTACATAAAGCAAAAGAATGTGACATTGTTAAATATCGCAAACAAGTGGCATTTAATAAAGAAGAAAAAATTAAAAACTTTGGTAATTTATATAAAAGGTATAAACCAAATTATTATTCCAGTTTGATTATGCCTAAGAATAATCAAAGTACTTATGCAGAAACTGTTAAGAAAAGTAAAAACGTTAAAGACAGAAATGAATTTAAGTCTCCTGTAAGCGAACAGGTGCGTGAAGATGCTATAAAAGAAATAATTTTTTCATCAATTGAGAAGAACAACAAAGTTATAGAAGAGCTTGACATAGCACTTAGTAAGGTAATAGATCATGTGAAAATACTAGTTGAGCGATTAGATAAAATTGAAGAAAAAGTTTATGGATCAAAGGAAAATATGGAAGAAATGGTAGCAGATACTGAAACAACAAAAGCAAACAGTAATTCAGATGAAATGTTACAAACACTTGATAATATGTCCAAGGGTTTGTTAGAAGTAACAGAAACTGTAAAGAAATTAGCTAATAGGGTAGGAGGTATAAGTAATCGAATAGATAGTATTGATCGTCAGCAGTCCGGAGGCCGGGATAGACAATTGTCCAACAATAATCGGGGGAATATATAGGGTCTCATATATTTTTTTGGTCAAAATTATTGTTTTTTATATTTTTATATTTCATTTCCATAGAGAATAACAGGTATGAGAATCAAACAGTGTGTATAAGAATTGAACATAAAGATTAGTCATGGTTTACAAACTCAGAATGTAAGGTTTTTTCGTAGGTTTTTTCCTTTTTTTTATCATATGTTATTAAATATATTAAATATATAGTTATAGAAGAAAAAATTTTTTTCTGTACAGGTTGACGTACAGTCCCTGGGGTGCGTTATATTTCTTTCCAGCAACTTTTTGCTCAGATTGGTCAAAAAGGGATGGGCGGAGGCATGACCATCAGTTGCTTAGGTAACACTGGTGCAACGATGGGTCGGACGGTTAAATGTTTTAACTTATGGTTATTGGATTTATAGCCAGTTCTTATAAATGTATGATATTAATGTAATTTTGGTATTACAACAATTATCAATAAAGGTTTATAGGGGCATGACTCCATTTGAATTTTTAAAAAAAAAAAAAAAACTTTAAGCAATTGTGATTCGAAAAGAATACTAATACGATATATTTATTTAATTTTGTAAAAATGCAGTCATAAATACTATTCTCACAGTTCAAATTCAATGAACATAACATATTAATCTTATAACCTTAATTAAAAATACTATTGACTAAAATATGGTTTTTCGAATATATTTTAAACTTAATTAATTAATCATCTAAATTGATCTTATCTATATATTTATTTATATCATATTTTGAAATCGATTCATGAATTGCTAAACTATGTTTAATTAAAGATTTGCTTATAAGATGTGTTTCAGAATAAGCAGTTTCATTATTATGTAATGCTTCAGAATCCATATTTTGCATTTCTTGATCTGCCTTTAAAAACATAGGTGTATCTTCTGTTTTTCTATCATAAACTAAATTTCTAACCCATTTCTCTAATGTCCTATAAATAGTTTCAGCATTAGGACGTTCAACTGGATTATTGTGCCAACATTTTTTCATCAATTCAACATAACATTGGGGTGTTCCTTTATGAATTTTTGGACGATATCCATTGAAAATAGCTATTGCTAGTTCTGGATCATATAATTCTTTTTCATATGGATTTTTTCCTGTTGATATTACCCACATAATAATTCCAACACTATAAATATCTGAAGCTTGTGCATATTGATTTTTATTCATGACCTCTGGTGCAATATATGGTAATACACCATATGTTCCGGATGATAAGATTTCATTTACTGGTCTACATAATCCTAAATCTCCTAATCTTATAAATTTTGAACCATTATGTGCTTCAGTTATCATAAGATTACCAGGATGAAGATCTCGGTGAATAAATCCTTTATGGTGAATGGTTTTTAATCCTCTAAGAAAAGAATTCAATAACCATAACCGTTCTTTCCAAGGCAATATCTTATTTTGTTGAAGAAAGGTTTTTAAATTTCCATATTTCATATATTGTAAAACTATTGCATATTCTTTTGTCTTTGGATCTTGTGTCATACCTAAAATTGGTAAAACATACCTATCTCGACAATGGAAATTTACTATTAACTATATTAAAAAATTATAAAGTTAAATTACATATTTCACATGTCAAAAAATAAATTGATATATATATACAAATATTTACCTCTTTTAAAAATTCAGAACTAATTTGTTGTGAATTCTTGGGTTTCTTCAAAGCAACTTGTTTTGAATTATAGAATCCAAATAAATCTTCAGGCATATTTGTCCATTCTGCTTTCCAAACACTACCAAATCCCCTTCAGCTAAGTATTCTATATTTTTGAATTTACTATAATCTATCCATCTCCAAATTTCCCATTCTTTTGCATTTTCATCTAATTGAGACATGCAAATTATCTTGTCAACTTCATAATTACCACTGGTCCATTTTGTGAAATAGCTTACTTCAATAAGTTTACAACTGGGACATAAATTTTTTTGAATATTTAAATTTCCGCAATTATGACATCTACTGAAATCTAAATAATTCTTAATACAGATTTCACTGCATCCATTTTCTTTCCAACAGATGCAACAGATGTAATTATTTTTTTTGGTGTCTTGCATAAATTTATTTTCATTTTTCTTAATTTTGTAGATTCCAATAAAAATATTCAACAGAAATCTGATTAATTTTATCACTCCCTTCAGCTGATTTCAAAACCCACTGAAATGCTTTCTCTTCATCTTTTATTGTTCCAATTCCATGTTTATAACACTTTCCAAGATTATTCTGTCCCATATGATTTCCTCCTTCAGCTGATTTCAAGTACCACTGAAATGCTTTCTCCTCATCTTTTATTGTTCCAATCCCATATTCATAACACTTTCCAAGATTATTCTGTCCAATAATATTTCCCCCTTCAGCTGATTTTAAGTACCACTGAAATGCTTTCTCTTCATCTTTTATTGTTCCAATTCCATGTTCATAACAATATCCAAGATTATTCTGTCCGATAATATTTCCCCCTTCAGCTGATTTCAAGTACCACTGAAATGCTTTCTTTTCATCTTTTGTTGTTCCAATCTCATGGTCATAAAAATATCCAAGATTATTCTGCCCGTTACTATTTCCCCCTTCAGCTGATTTCAAGCACCACTGAAATGCTTTCTCTTCATCTTTTATTGTTCCAATTCCATGTTCATAACAATATCCAAGATTATTCTGTGCAGTGCTTTCGCCTCCTTCAGCTGATTTCAAGTACCACTGAAATGCTTTCTCTTCATCTTTTATTGTTCCAATCCCATATTCATAACACTTTCCAAGATTATTCTGTCCGCTAATATTTCCCCCTTCAGCTGATTTTAAGTACCACTGAAATGCTTTCTCCTCATCTTTTATTGTTCCAATTCCATGTTCATAACAATATCCAAGATTATTCTGTGCAATACTTTCGCCTCCTTCGGCTGATTTCAAGTACCACCGAAATGCTTTCTCTTCATCTTTTATTGTTCCAATTCCATGTTTATAACACTTTCCAAGATTATTCTGTCCCATATGATTTCCTCCTTCAGCTGATTTCAAGTACCATTTAAATGCTTTCTCTTCATCTTTTATTGTTCCAATCCCATATTCATAACACTTTCCAAGATTATTCTGTCCGCTAATATTTTCCCCTTCAGCTGATTTTAAGTACCACTGAAATGCTTTCTCCTCATCTTTTATTGTTCCAATTCCATGTTCATAACAATATCCAAGATTATTCTGTGCAGTACTTTCGCCTCCTTCTGCTGATTTCAAGTACCACTGAAATGCTTTCTCTTCATCTTTTATTGTTCCAATCCCATGTTCATAACACTGTCCAAGATTATTCTGTCCGATAATATTTCTACCTTTAGCTGATTTCAAGTACGACCGAAATACTTTCTTTTCATCTTTTGTTGTTATAATCCCATTTTGATAACAATGACCTCGGATATATTTATATTGTCTATAACTTTCGTCCCCTTCAGCTGATTTTAAGTCTTTGGAGGTTTTATTTCCATTGGATTGTTTATTTCCCATTTCTGTGAGATTACGTTTTGCGGAAACTTATTAAATTATAAATTCAAATAGGATTTATAATTTATAAATTTAAACGATAAATGGATAATAGTATAAATGGACAGATAAACATTTGATTAAATTAATTTTTTTCCATTGTACGAGGTGTAACATTTCGTTGTCAGACATCAAGAAATCCATAATAGTGATGAAACATTTGCATTGATAAACATTAAGAAATCCATAATTGATTTCTAGAATTTATTATTTGGGATCAATCTGATCACCATTTCAAAAAACAAGGAAATGATCTTCACATTTTTTTTAGTTAAAAAAACATAGCTATAGTGCCAAAGTTACTGCGTCAAGCCTGAAAGTTATGAGATGCACTTTGCAGTATAATCAATTTATTCCTTCAACGATCTCCATTTTGTTTTTATAAAAACCCTTTTATATTATAAAATTGTTACAAATGTGATTTTTGTGTTTTTTGATTTCAAAATAAATAGCTTTTCAGTTTAAAAATAATTAACTTGTAAATTTGTTTGTAATTATTGAGGAAGTACATATTCAAAGTGAATTACGAATAGAATGGATAAAAATAAAAATTTATTTTTTGTGCATAGTAGTTATCATTACATTGTTTTAAAAAATAATAAATATATAACACAAAGTGATTTGCAAAAAATAAATAAATACAAAGAAGTATTTTCTCTATGAATAAAATTTATAGTCTTGTCATGGATCAATTAATATGGTGAATTTTTGAAAAAATCAATTTGAATAAAATAAAATAAAAAATATTATTTTATTTCGGTTTGAGTTTTTCCTGCAGTTGTAAATCATTTACAAAAAGAGTAAAGTTGACAAATGATATAAAAGGTAATTTTTACCTTTTCGGTGAAGAACAAACCGATTAATCTTCTCCCAAAAGGAAAATATTAATAAAGAAATATAATCGCTAACAATTTTAATTACGATTATAATAACGATAAATTTAATTTAATTACGTAATTAATAATTTATTTTTTTAATAAATTTGGTTCATAAATAAATATAATTATACCATTCACTCAGAAAAAATAAATAAGATTATTTTTTTTTTCGCGTGATTAATAAATAAATTCGGCGGCGTTTTATTTTACTTAATTTATTCGTGAAAAAAAAATTTAATTGTAGCAGTGATATATTTCACAGTACCACATAATCTCTTAATAATGAATTTCAAATGACTAATTAAATACACAACGAGATAAAAATATTATAAAATAACTAAAAATATTTCGCAATTTTAAACGTAATTTTCGGTTCTTTTTTTTTCAAAAAAAAATTTTTTTTACCTTTCAAACAAAAAAAAGGCATCTGACGGAATATGCCCAGAATGCAATCAAGACTATACTTCCTGGAATTGGTGCAAATCATGTAACTCGAAACATTTCCAAAATGATTTTAATAAATGGACAAGTGGAAATAACGAAATAGATAAATTCATTCAAGATATTCAACTAAATGCTGATAGTTATTGGGAAATATTCGAATGGATATCTTATGATAGATTTAAAGATGTTAAAAAATATGTAGAGGTGGATTTGTAACAATACATTATGCTAGTTGGATTGATATCAAAAATCAGCAATGGAAAAGAAGGGTTGAAAATAAAGTGGCATTAAAAAAGTTTGATAATTTTGTGAATTTCGACGATGTCTTAAATGAGGTAAATATTTTAATTAATATTTAAATTTAATAAATATAACTTTCTCTAACGATAAAAATAACTCTTATGAAATTGCCCTCAATTATTGGTCAAATTTACATTTTTCATCGAACGGAAAAATGGATTTATGAATTGGACGTCAATGATTCCAGTTTTTCGGTCTTGTACAGTTATCAGTGGATTAATGGATACTATTTTGATATAATCTATGGCAATATACCTTAAACATCAAAAAATCGGGCCGCAGCATCCGTAACCTACGATCTTAACGTCTTGAAATCCGGAACGGAATTGAGTATTTTTTATGAAATCGCCTTTGGCTGTCACGTTGGCGAATCCGGAAAGCAAGTATGTAGAAGCTGCAGATTCCGTAGTAATACCCTGGTAGCCCCATAAGTTTATAAAAATTTGAAAGATAGGGGTACTCGTTCCAAACTTTTTCAATCTCTTTGAATCACAAGTAATGTTCATAAAATATAATTTCGAAATTGATCTCTTTATAGTTTTCGTCCAATGACAGATATTGATCTTTTTTAGTTATTGATACTGAGTTATTGAAGTGTCATATATTAATCTTTTTGGTTATTGTATAACTGTTTAATGTCTGTTATAAAAAATGTCAAAACAAAATATTTATCAGATCACATACATACGTTCTTTTTATCATAACTAGTCAACTTTTGATAAAAGAAATTTTGCCCGTAAAACTGATTTTCAATAAAAATTCCTGCAATTACATAGTCATATTGTGGCGAAGTAAATTGGTAATCAGGTGAAATGTCACGGGGGATAACATTTTGTGACACTAGATGAACTTTCAGGTGATTGTCATCCTTGTACGAGGATGAAGGATGAGAAATGCTGTACAAGGATGAAGGATATCGTACGAGGATGAAGGATAACGCACAAAGGATGAAGTATGAAGTACAAAGATGAAGTGTAAACAAAAGAGAAAGTATAAATACGACTGTTGTCGGAAGTAAGTTTCAGAAGTTAGATAGTTAGTTATTGACTCAATACTAAAATATAATTAATTAGAAATAATTCAGAATAATTCGAAATACTTTAAATATTATATAGAAAAGTAAACTTCATTCAGGAACAGGAAAGATACGTCACGCTGTAATATTTCTGTTGTTAAATGATACTTTACTTTTAAAAACTTTATATTTTATATTTTAATAAACTTATACTTTGTGTCGTAATATTGCGAAATATTATTAAATATTGTTTGATACTGCGTTACTACTTTTACTCCACCTTACTCACTGTGCCTTCATGATTAATTTGATTATTATTTGATTATTATTATTATTTATTATATATTTATTATCTGTTTCGAGATAGGCAAGTTTAGATCGATTGATTGCTTGACCTACTGGCAGATAGAGCGTATTATTATTTGTTTGTGTGATGCAAACTGTGAGACTGATTTGAGAAATTGTTCGAAATACTCTGCACTCCTGTGACAGAATTTGGTGCCTCCTGTGAGGTGGCATAAAGTATCCAACGCAGTAACCTATAATATTGGCACATCCGTTTCACAAATTTTATATTCTTTAATTAATTTAGTAAAATACTCATTATATTTCTATTTTTGGGAAAGGATAGTCAAAGAAATTTTCAACATTACGAAGTAATTCGAAAATATACAATTTAAAATTATCATAATCACCTTTTTTATAAAACCATCTTCTTACGTTTTGTTTCGCGATCTAGCAAAAGTGATCATCAAAGTAGTCGTTAGCATAACAAAATTCTTCCAGATCAAAGGATTTACAACGAAGATTGTCAAGCGAAAATTTGTGTAACCAGATAAAATCTCCGAAGGATCGTCAGAAATACTTTTACAAAATCTTACGGAATAATACGTCAAACTGTCGAAACGAAGGAAAATTACCAAACCAAGTATGAATACTGGCGAAAATGAGGCGAACGCCTTAATACTGGGACTCCAAAATGCATTTCGCATAAGGAACGACGCAAGAATGCCGTCATTTTTCGGAGGAAATCAAGATCCTATGGAATGGTTAGAAGAATTCAATCGATCGGCAAGAATAAACCAATATACTGATGAATACAAGCTCCAAGTAGTTAGCGGATATCTACAGGGTACAGCAGGACAATGGTTCAACGAAGCGCAAGAAGGACAGAACCCTATCAATCATTGGAACAATACGAACCAAACCTCCTTTGAAACATCTTTCTTGGCCACCTTTNGCGATCTAGCAAAAGTGATCATCAAAGTAGTCGTTAGCATAACAAAATTCTTCCAGATCAAAGGATTTACAACGAAGATTGTCAAGCGAAAATTTGTGTAACCAGATAAAATCTCCGAAGGATCGTCAGAAATACTTTTACAAAATCTTACGGAATAATACGTCAAACTGTCGAAACGAAGGAAAATTACCAAACCAAGTATGAATACTGGCGAAAATGAGGCGAACGCCTTAATACTGGGACTCCAAAATGCATTTCGCATAAGGAACGACGCAAGAATGCCGTCATTTTTCGGAGGAAATCAAGATCCTATGGAATGGTTAGAAGAATTCAATCGATCGGCAAGAATAAACCAATATACTGATGAATACAAGCTCCAAGTAGTTAGCGGATATCTACAGGGTACAGCAGGACAATGGTTCAACGAAGCGCAAGAAGGACAGAACCCTATCAATCATTGGAACAATACGAACCAAACCTCCTTTGAAACATCTTTCTTGGCCACCTTTCGAACAACTGCGTTAATAAATCAATGGAGATTTGAGTTACAAATGAAAGTACAGAAACTAGGCGAAACTGTAGAACAATATTCGAATGATATTAAGAAATTAATTAAGCGAATAGATGGTAATAATAGATGGAGCGAAGATGAAAAAGTTTGGCAGTTTTTGAAAGGATTACGAAAAGATATTGCCTACCAAGCCCGACCATTTATTATGTCCCAAGAGAAGCCAACATTGGAAAAAGCAATTAGAACGGCCAAACAATTTGAAGAAAATGCTCAAACCAATCCTGAAGCTATAACAGGATATACCACTACCACTTCTATGGGCATGCAAGGATCCGTACCCTCTCGAAATAAGAATAGTGAAAGCGAAGATGTAATAGAACGAATAGTACAGAAAGCCTTCGTACCTATTGCCGAAACATTGCAGAAGATCATTGAAAAAGGAGAAAGAACACCTAATACTTTTAATAATAACAGACCAAACTATAACAATAATAACAGAGGACAAGGTTATAATAATTACAATGGCAATAGAGGACAGAGTTTTAGAAGTTATAATAATCCGCCAAACTGCTACCATTGTGGACAAGCTGGACATATGGCTTGGAGCTGTTCCATGAGACTAGGAAATCAAAGAAACCAAATAAACCCGGCTGCTTCCGCTGCCCCACGACCTACCAATACTGTGCCTCCTTCGACTAATACAACAGCGAACCAAACCACGCAACAAGTTTCGCAAGGAGACGTAAATAGTAATACGTTTATAACTCAAGAAGAAGAAATCCAACAACCCATCTCTACTGTCTGGGAAAGAATACAGCATTTAAACTAACAGGCGCACCTCAGGAGGGTGAGAGTGCGGATAATATAAATCCCTCATTTAAGACTGGAGATAATGACAGAGTAATAGGAGAAAGTATTGGGTCCACAAGTAAACAAGATGCTCCGCAACCTATCGCAAAAAGATTGCGTTCTGCAGAGAAGAAAAAGGAAGTATCCGAAGATCCTAAGCAAAAGAAAAGAAAGAAAATACCCCCTGTCCAACAACCACTTATGACACAAAATGCTCCGCCATATTCCATCGTCTCGGATTTACTTGCGACAAGAGCCAATATCACTTTGGGACAATTAATGGCTATGCCTCATTATAGAAGCAAGACACGAAAGGCATTGACACCTAAGCGTACAAGAATTGTAAAGATGGCCAATCATACAACAGTAGAAGGGAATACACCCATGACTTGTGAAGCTCAAGTAGCTGGATGGAAAGTCGAAGTAATACTTGATAGTGGTTCATCTATTAGTATCATTTCGAAGAATTTCATGGAATCCATAGGTCGAAGGATTGAGAAACCATCCGGAAGAAAAATAACTGGTATACACGGAGAAAGGCGTCCTAGTTTAGGAATCGTAACACAAGTACCAATAAAGTTGGAAGAAATTGTGGTAGCTGTCGACATGGAAGTCATTGATGCAGCAGGTTACGCATTAATTTTGGGAACAGATTGGTTGAGGAAAGCACGCGCTATAATAGATTACCAAGAATGTAAATTAATTTTAAAAGATGAAAAGCGAACAGCTCAAATCTCGTGCAGAAATACTAGAGCCACTGTCCTGGACGATGATAAAGAAGAGGATGATAGTGAAGAAGAATATGTAGAAAGTAGTGATGATTCGGATACTGACGAAAAAGAAGTAAACTTCGCAGGATTAACTTATGAACTCCCGTATCAGGAATCCTACATGAAATACAAATTTACCCCCCGAAGGAATGCGCAAGGATTCGAAGCTTGTCACATGGGAATTATATGATCAGTTATCTTATTGCTTTGACCCGGTTAGAAGAAAAAAAGGTGCTCAAGAGCGATACAAAGCAACAGGACCTAATTCCTATTGCTGGTGTGGTATATATTTAGAAACAAGTCAGGATAAATGCGAAGTCTGTGAAGAACATCAGCAAGATGAGAAGATTATTTCTATTATACCCCGAGAGGAAATACAAGATATTCGTTGTAATTTGGTACGAGGCGGAGTGGAGAAACTCGAAGAAAACCAATATAAGCCGCAAGTTCACGAAATTATCGAAGGATTTCCGAATCTGGTAGCCAAAGATCTTTCAGAATTAGGGAAGACAAACCTTTACCACCATACAATAGACACCGGCGAAGCAAAGCCAATAAAACTAAACCCCTATAGAACCTCACCCCGATACTTGGAATTTTTGAAGGAGGAAATAGCAAATATGCTAAAGAACGGACTAATTCGGATGTCGTTTAGTCCTTGGTCTGCACCCATTGTGGTAGTGAATAAGAAGAATGGAAAATTCAGGCTTTGCGTAGATGACAGAAAGCTGAATGCGGTCACGAAACCTGACGCATACCCAGTACCACGGATAGCAGACATGCTAGATGCCCTGGGACACTCCGCTTTCTTTTCAACTTTAGACCTCGCTTCAGGTTTTTGGCAAGTGGAAGTATCCGCTAAAGACCGAGAGAAGACTGCTTTCACTACCCCATTTGGTACCTATGAGTTTCTCGTGATGCCTTTCGGACTCATCAATGCCCCTGCGATCTTTCAACGAGTAATGGACAGAGTCTTCCATGAGGTTACTTGGAAGTTCGTACTAGTTTATATCGACGATATTATAATATATTCGAAGACCTACGAAGAGCACCTAGAACATTTGAAGGATGTGTTTACGCTCCTAGGAAATGCCGGATTAAAGATAAATTTGGAAAAGTGCGACTTTTTCAAGACGAGGTTAACATTTTTGGGACATATTATAGTGATTGATGGAATAGCCCCGGACCCTTCGAAGATTGAGAAGGTGCAGCATTATCCAGTTCCACAGAACAAGACAAACGTGAGAGCCTTCTTGGGACTAGCCTCGTACTACCGAAGATTTGTAAAAGGTTTTGCCACAATCGCGAAACCATTACATAACCTTACGAAGAGAAGCGTAATATTCGAATGGAAGCCCGAACACCAACTCGCGTTTGATACACTGAAAGGACGATTAACTTCGGCTCCCATAATGACGTACCCTGACTTCTCAAGACGATTTGTACTAGCTACCGACGCATCTGACTGGGGAATTGGAGCTGTGCTCTCCCAGAAGGATACGGAAAATCTCGAACACCCTATCGCTTCCGCCAGCCGCCTGTTGTCAGCTCCCGAACTAAATTATACTGTGTTAGAAAAAGAGTGCCTCGCCGCAATATGGGCCGTACGACATTATAAACATTACCTACATGGCCCCAAGTTTGATTTATATACGGATAACTCCGCTTTAGCGTGGCTAAAGAATCGCCCACAACCTAAAGGAAGAGTTGCTAGATGGATTTTTGAACTATCTGAGTATGATTACGAACTTATTCATAAGCAAGGAAGGCTTAACGCCAATGCTGACGCACTAGCAAGGATAACTAAGTAAGACGACAAATATAATAGAACTCAGATATTTATTAAAGATACAAAATCTCAAAACTTTTCGAAAATGGATGTAGACACTTATAATCAGTTAACGGAATACTTAATAAATCATACTTTTCTACCAAACGGCACTAACGAACAACGACGAAAATTACGACAACAAGCGAATCATTACATAGTTCAAGACAATATTTTATATAAGCGAAACAAAGACGGCGATCCTCTAAGGGTAATCACAAGAGAAAATTTAGCTAAAATATTATACAACATGCACAATGTACCAAATGCCGGACATTTTGGTATAGAGGCTACTATAGACAAAACGAAACAACGATACTTTTGGCTTACGATGGGCGAAGCTATTCGAAATTACATAGAGACATGTGATATATGTCAAAGACAGGGTAAACCTAAACAAACCGAAGAATTACGACCTATTGGAGTAGGACAAGCTTTTGACCGACTGGGAATAGATATTGTAGGACCCTTGAAGCCAACAACAATGGGAAAAAGATATATAGTAGTGGCTACGGATTATTTTACAAAATGGCCAGAAGCTAGAGCTGTTGAAAAAGCAGATGCGAAAACTATCGCTTGGTTTCTATATGATGAAATTATATGTAGACATAGTTGCCCAAGAGAAATATTATCTGATAGAGGAGCAGTATTTGTTAGCCAAATAGTAACCAACCTAATAGAGATAATGGGAACACACCGAAGACTTACGTCTGCTTACCACCCTCAAAGTAATGGACTAACAGAACGGTATAATCAAACGCTCTGTCAAACTTTAAAGAAATGTGTAAAGGAAACAACGCAAGAATGGGACACACTGATAGCTTCGGCACTTTTTGCGTACCGAACAACTAAAAATAGAACAACAAAGTATGAGCCATTTTATTTACTATATGGGCGAGCCCCTACACTATCCATAGAGCTTGATATTATTACTTGGTCAGTTGAAGAAATTGATGAAAAACAATGTAAAGAAATGATCCACAAAAGAACTGGAGAAGTCGCAGGAATAGTCGAAGATAACCGAATTCAAGCATCTAAGAACATTAAGGATGCACAAAAACGGCAAAAGATAACCCATGATAGGAAAATACGAACGATGACATACAAGACAGGAGATATGGTGTTAGAATACAGATCCGATTTACAGAATGTTCATGGCGATAAGTTTCGAGACAAATGTTTACGAAAGAGAGTTCACGAATTACGAAGAGAATTTCCGCAAATTTTAGGAGAAGCCCAGGTCATCATAGACAATATTGGTGCATATTTGGTAACAGAAAGTACTGTAATAGAAATTGATCAACCCACGAACAATGAAATTACTACGCAATATGACGATATGTTAACAATGTACGCGGTAGATATTTTTACAGCTCTAGAAGAACAGGATCGGGTTATTGGTCTCGATTTAGACGGACTTCTACGAATAGCGACGGATATGCATGGAACAAATGGTCAAAGAATGAATGCATATAAGACCCTTGGTGATTATCTACAAGATGCCCAATTAGGAAGTACCGTGACAGTACTAAAAAGAGAATTACATGAACGATCTCACCAAAACGGAGCACGAATCTACCAAATAGCGACACGAATACGATCATTATTTCAAGTAATAGGACCGCCGTACGCCAGAAACTTTCGAAATGTTACGCCAGATTGGATCTATAAACTGCCAAAATCAGAGTTCGAAAGATTTTTACAGCTTTGCGAAACAATGGGTACACAATTAATGGAAGATCTTTTGGAAACAAGTGTAGGGTCGCAGGAGATCCCCTTTTGAAGGAGGAAACGTTTGTGGCAAAGTAAATTGGTAATCAGGTGAAATGTGACGGGGAATAACATTTTGTGACACTAGATGAACTTTCAGGTGATTGTCATCCTTGTACGAGGATGAAGGATGAGAAATGCTGTACAAGGATGAAGGATATCGTACGAGGATGAAGGATAACGCACAAAGGATGAAGTATGAAGTACAAAGATGAAGTGTAAACAAAAGAGAAAGTATAAATACGACTGTTGTCGGAAGTAAGTTTCAGAAGTTAGATAGTTAGTTATTGACTCAATACTAAAATATAATTAATTAGAAATAATTCAGAATAATTCGAAATACTTTAAATATTATATAGAAAAGTAAACTTCATTCAGGAACAGGAAAGATACGTCACGCTGTAATATTTCTGTTGTTAGATGATACTTTACTTTTAAAAACTTTATATTTTATATTTTAATAAACTTATACTTTGTGTCGTAATATTGCGAAATATTATTAAATATTGTTTGTTACTGCGTTACTACTTTTACTCCACCTTACTCACTGTGCCTTCATGATTAATTTGATTATTATTTGATTATTATTATTATTTATTATATATTTATTATCTGTTTCGAGATAGGCAAGGTTAGATCGATTGATTGCTTGACCTACTGGCAGATAGAGCGTATTATTATTTGTTTGTGTGATGCAAACTGTGAGACTGATTTGAGAAATTGTTCGAAATACTCTGCACTCCTGTGACAATATTATTTAAATAAATTTTTCCGAAGCTTAATAAACTAAAAACAAATTTTAATATGAAATTGCTTGCACATAAATATAAAACTCATAAATTTATTAACGGAAGGTAAATAATATTTTTAAATTTTAGAAATACTATGAATATACCTTGTTTCCGTAATTCAAAAAAAAAAATGAAATTTTAGCAAAATTCTTAAATAATTTTTGACTTAATATTAATCTTATCTACTAGTAATGAGGTTCAAATAAAAAAAAAAAGAGAAAACCTAAATATCCTTTATTAGAAAAAGCATTGATGACATGGATAGATAATGCACTTAAAGCTAATTTAACAATAACTGAATTTCGTATTTATTTTAACATATCAACCTAGAGAATTTTCTAAACTTCCGATTTTTAAGCATCTGAAGGTTGGCTATCTAACTTTAAAAGGCATACTAATTTAAGGCAATTTGTACATCATGGAGAAGACCTCTTGAAAGTATTCCAATATTTAGAAAAGCATTACAAAATATATTAAAAGATTGGCTATTAGAAAATATTTTAATTGTGATAAAACTGGATTATTTTGAAAAATGGAACCTTCAAAATCTCTTGCAAAAGAAGCAATTATTGTGAAGAAAAAAATAAACAAAAAATTACAATTCTTTTATGTTCAAATCTTTTAGGTACAATTAAATAAACCATTGGTAATTCATTACTATAAAATACATTGTCCATTAATGGAAATAAAAAAGGAAGATTTACCAGTCAATTATTATTGGAATAACACAGCATGGATGGATGACTACAACAATTTGGAATAATTTTGAATGAATGAAGAAAATTGATTTATTATTCTATTATATGATCAAGTAGCTGTTCATTGTGATGGAGGAAGTTTAAAATTTAAAGATTTATCAAATATTACATTACATCCATTACCGAAAAATACTACAACACATTCACAACCAATGATACAGGTATAATTTATTTATTTGAAGCACAATATCAATTGTTTGTAATTCATTTCATGGGAAAGTTTTTCTTGCCAAGGTCTTACCTTTAAAGCAAGTCCAAATTAAGGTAATTATTGTATATTGGATTCGATCAGTTCTTGTAATCAGAAATCAATAATTTTAATTTTGATGAAAGTTCCGGATACACAATTCGGTTATGATAAACTAATGATTGTTCTTTTTACAAATTTTTAAAAGATTTATTAGCATCACGGAATATAGGAAACAGTAGGTTTTTGCTACCCAATCTGATTTATTTTGCGTAGTACCTCATTCTGTATTGGAATGAAAAAATTTCACTGATATAAAGAAATTAATCCTAATTCTGATGACAATAATAATGCCATATATTAATCTGTTGCAGGCAAATGGCACACATTTAAATATAAATTATTTGAGTCTACTGTGTTGTGATATCTGCTCCTGCTCAGATAAATAAGATGGCTGCGCTTTCCAGTTCGATTGATTATTCCATCATGTCCTAATTCCAATTTTTTTCGTTGATCACGAATTCCTAATGAAACTGGTTATCTTATAAAATTTTCAGGGGTGATACCAATTTCGGTGATGTATTCTGGAGAATACGATATTGATCATGTAATAACTAAAGTTCTAAAATCAAGAAGTTGTACAGTACCACTTTGATCACTTTGATAAGGAGTGGGTTGATCTATAATTATTTCATCAGGCCAACGATACTCATTATTATTATTATGGTGATTATCATCATCACTATTATTGTTATTATTGTTATAATTATAATAATATCCACCATTATTAATTCTACTGCCATTACGATTAATTCTACTATTATTATTACCAATTTTCGATGCATTTGACATTGACGTTGAAGTCGATGTGAATGATGTTGAATATTGGTGATGAATTTGAAGGACTGATGAATTCCATTTTTTTTTCAAGTTCTATAATCGAAATGTTTCCCAATCAATTGAAGAATAAGGATCAATCTTCATCAATTGGGTGGTAAGTAAATCCCATTCTGATCTATTCCCACCATTTTACTTCCATTCTATTTATCCATCTAAATATTTCATCTCCAAATCTTCCATTCTTACTTCCATTGTTATAACTATTATTAGTATTTCCAATTCCTTATTATCACTTCCATTTTCACCACTTGACAATGATGTCGCTGTCTCAAAATCTACTACTACCACCCCTACTATTACGATCACTATTACTACTATAATAAATGAGATTTTCATCATTATAATATTCGTCAATACTAGGTCAGGTCACCGAAAAACTATAAACTTCATCTTGTGCCCATTGTTCCCAATTTTCCGTAAATGATTCATCCAATAATAAATCATTGGTATATAAATATGCTGCACTATTGTGATGATGATTATTATAATTATTATTATTATTATGACTATTATTATGATTATTGTTATTGTTATTGTGATGATTGTTATGATGATTATTGTGATTTACGAATAAAAGGTTTGATGTAGTTTGGTGGGAATGTTTATTATTATTATTATTATTATTATTATTATT
>PQFF01000106.1:294545-318635 GCA_003547095.1 Diversispora epigaea | reverse complement strand
TTATTATTATTATTATTATTATTATTATTATTATTTGATTAATTATCTGATAATAATTATTATTATTATACAAAAGTTTCGCAGAAGAAATCTTTTGGAAGGATCTTTTAATTCTAATATTTCTAGCAAATATTCGATACATGTTCTATGTTCGGAAATTGCACTATTTCCCATGTTGAAAAATTTTTTTTAATTAAAAATTCAATTCAATTGATTCGATTCAATTAATTATTTTAATTAAATTCAGTTTATTATTTTTAAATTAAATAAATTATTATTTTTAATTAATTGAATAATAATATGTTATATATATATATGTATACAACATTGAGAAATTTCGACGTAACTATAAAATTCACCAATCTCTTTGTAAAAGTTATCACTATCGGCATAGGTGAGCATAAATTCTTTTTGCTATTTTGAAATATTAAATTTAATTTAATTAATTAATTGATGTAATGATAATGTCATGTCGTCGTAAATAAATAAGTAATTAATTGTAGTTAATGCAATGATATTTTAATAGTAGTAATTTAATGTACCTTTTGCTTATTAGGAAATTGCTTTACGAGTTTTTTTCAATTGACCTAAAGTTAACGAATCATTAGTTGTAATTGTTTGGTTTGTGATTGTAATGCAGTTGTTGAAGAATCCTAATTTCAATATTAAGTTTTCAAAATTTTTTTTTCTTCCAAAAAAAAAATTTATATAAGAATAACGAATTTAAAAAATTTAATTATTACTATTGTCGCATTTTTCGGTACCACCTAAGAAATCATGGTTTAATTATTTAAAAAATAAGTGATCTAGGTTGGGGCGCTTTTTGTTTATAATATTTAATTTAATTTAAACAAAAAAAAAATAAAAAAATTGAATTTTTTAAAATATCCTTTGAAAGATTATGTTTAAGAAATCTCCAATACTTATTAAATACACTCTTTGTACTTGTCCAAAATTAAAGAATATAAATTATTGCAATTTCATGATGAATTTATGTATACATGCATCAAAAGATTTATATTCTTGATTTTGTTAAATAGGTTTTTTATTAATTATTAAATTTTAGCATTTATCTTTATTTATTTGATTCATTCATGAATGAATTTCTCAAATTAATAGTATTTTAATGAATATTAATGTGAAAATCTAAAGTTTTGAAGGCTGATACTGTACTGAATATTTAAAAACAGAATATATGCAGAAAATTTCATTTAAGTTTTGAAATTTGATGAATATGAAATTAATTTTGTAATTTAAAATTATGAAGAGATACAATTTCATGTTACTTCTATCATTAAACATCAATAAATATTTAGTACATTGATACAAAATTTTTACATCAATAATTCTGAAAATGATTATCTACATAATTGTTAGAATTATTATTATGCTAACACTTGATCTAGAAAACATTTTATATCTGAGTAAATATTAGATAGTTTCAAAGTTTTTCATTAATAAATAACTTTTTAAATTATTTGTTAGAGGGATGATTTATATTAAATATTATCTCCCATTTAAATTATTTAGATTTAATTTTGCTTATTATTGGTTATTTCAATTTTATGCATTAAACTGCTATACATTCAACAGTGTTAAATATATTAGTGCAATAATCAATGATTTTACAGTCGTGTCAGAAAGTAATGCCATATTTTTTATTAAAATAAAAATCTACATAATTTATATCTAATACTTAGTTGGCATCCAATACTGTTTCAATTCTTTGTAGAATTGAGTCCACAACCTTCCTAAGAATTGATCCATTAAATTTTGATCACTCTTCATCTATAGTTTTTGGAAAATTTTTGTTTCTGAATATTGTCCTTTAAAAATTTCCAGATGTTTTCTACGGGGTTAAGGTCAGAAGAATTACTGGCCAGTCCAATGTTTTAATTTTTTTTGTTTCAACCATTTTACAGTTTTATTTGTGATTTGGATTGGATAATTATCCTGATGAAACACCATATGATTTATCTAATTGGAGGGTACATGACAAATAAAATTACACTTGCTTCTGATTACTCATATCTTATCTCATCTTTAACCATACAAGTCATTACATAACATTCATACAGTCATGAAAAATAAATGGATGAGAAAAAACAAAAAAAAGTGGGAATCAATTGAATAATATTACTTTCTAACATTACTGACATACAAATGAGATAAATGTGACTTGGAGTTAGAAGTATATTTTTATTATATAAATTGACATTTGGATTCCAAATTTTGACATTCACTATAATGGAATTATTATTATTGCTTCTACTTTCACCAAAATTTATTTTTGGATAGAATAGGAATAGATGTAATAGTTTTGATTTCTTCTATTTCCACTGCAATTTTTATTTTTCTCAAATTACAGAAAGCAAATACAATTCTGAAATTAAAACATCTTTGTAAATTCAGAAAACTTGTAGTAATTATTACCTTCAGCATCCTTATAAATGTTTGAGAATAATAAACTATCATAAATTATATATTAATATTCATGAAAATAATTTAAAACTAATTTGCTAATTTATATTTGTTTACTTTGTTTATGTTTAGATGTAATTTTTTTGATAATCCTGAGAAAATATTAGCTGTATATGCCTTGAAAAAATTATTTATTTTTATATATATAGTTTTCCAAGTCATTGAAGTAATAATAAAACAGTTTCAGTTACATTAATTTCACCAGATATATATCCTTGATGGGTGAAACCCAAAAAACACTAAACATAATTTTTAATAAATATAAAATTAAAAACAATTATCAATACTAACAAAAATAATAATAATAAAATGATAAAAATAAAAATAATAGGCATAATCGATTTGGTAAAAACCGACCGGCTTCAGTTCGGATTCGGCTATTCATAGAACCGAAATTTTCGTTTCAGATATTAATTTTGATCGTCATAGTTTTATTAATTTTTACAATTATAATGGCGAACTATTTTTTTAAACTCCATTTATAAACTTAACCTATTTTTAGTATCTCCGTTTAAATAGGTTTGATTAGTGACAATGACAGAAATAGAGGTTAGAAAGTAGTTGCGATTTCGAATGGGGTTAATTCTTTAAACTTTATTTTTTAACATTAACTTTAAAATATAATATTTAAACCGAATCCGATCCGTTGAGAGCCTTAATAAAAATACATGTAAAATCTAAAAAATGTAAATAAATAAATAAAAAATATAACAATTAAAAAAATGCCGGTCCGAATAAGATTTTTTTTTGTGAAAAAGGGAAGGTCTTCGTGATAACATCTGTTGTGATGCAGGCAGGCCCCTCAATATTATATTAATTAATCAATAATAAATTATTTAATAATTAATAATTAATTAAATCAATAATCGTGAATTTTTAATGACCTTTTTCTTATAAAAGGATCATGAATTTGCTTTGAAGCTTAACTATCAATTACACTCACAAAGATAATTTTAAACAACATTTCAAAATTTACAAAAAAAAAAAAATAAACCATGAATAGAAATCTTATACTCGTATTCATTTTATTAGCTACTTTGTCAGTGGCCAATGCTTTACCGAATCAACTTGTTAAAAGACAAATTAAGTGGGAAAAATGCACAGAAAATTATCCTTTAGTTAATGTAGACCTATCATCTGATTCTATCGTTCCTGGTCAAGAATATTCTTTCAACGTTTCTGGGAATTTAAATACTATTATTGATTCCGGATTCATTCTTTCTGTTGGGTTTCACGATAATCATCTTTTCACGATAGCAAGTGTAGAAGTACCTATTTGTGGAGCTTTTTATCGTACAGATTGTCCAATTAACTCTAATACTGATTTTAGTGCAAGCTTGGTATTTCTGGTGCCAAAAAATTTACCTAATCCGTATAGTATTTTAGTCCTTATTTCTGACAAATTGAACAAAAAAGTTCAGGGCTGTACTGAAAAAAAATTAGGGAATTAATTCGATGCTAAAAAATATTAATAAATTATAAATAAAATTAACTGGTACCTATGTTAATGTTCTTATCGTTTTTACTATAAAAATTAAATGTGATTGTATAAATATAATTTCGTAACAAATTATTGACCCAGAAATAAATTTGCGATCAAATATAATGGTTCGCAGTATAAAAATAGCCAATGAGTTCCCGTGCCGTTGATTACAATAGATGTAAGTGAATTTTTTGTAGTAACAGCAGCAATAACGATATAGGATTGGATAGAGATTATCGAAAAGGAAGATTTGACATCTCAATATTATTTAGGAAGTTGTTAAAAATAGTTATGGGATTAATATTGATCAAGTAAAAGCATTTAAATCAGCATAAGAAAGCTGCAGAATGTAATAATATTGAAATTCTTTTCTAAGAAAGATATTGTAAATGCTAAATAAAGCAAAAGAAAACGGGGATATCAAAGCCAATAAGTTATTAAAAGAAATAATAAATATAAAGAATTAGTTTTTTAAAATATTAATTAAATGTTTAAAAGATCATGACATTGATTAAACTTATTTTTGGTCTAATGCATTTCTTGCGTGAAATATCGTTATACTTTACATAAAAATTTTACAATTTTGTCTATCTTCTTGTTAATATTAAAAATGGATTCTGCAGTTTCTTTGAATATCTTGAAATCAAAACAAAAATATTTTATAAAAAATCTTTGAATATTTTAAAAAAGAATATTTTTAAACAAACACTTTATTTTAATAAATAATGTTAAATTTTTGCAAAACTTGGAATTTCGAAATTCTTCAGTAAACAAATCTCATCTTCCGAGTTTTTAGATTACTACATAAATTCAATGTGAATTATTCATGCTTTATATCTAATGTTAAAATAAAATATATGAGAATATAATTGAATACTTACCGATACTTAGATTTTCAAGTTCCTTTCAAACTTTTCATCATTCTTAGGTTTTGAAATACTTGAATAATTGAAAAGTCTACTAGTATAAATTGCTTCTGGATATGTTTCGTAATTCATTGGAGTTGGAGTTATTGATTTTGTTAAAGTTAAATTTTTGCATAATTTTTCAGAATTTTCAATTTGAATTGTAATTTTATTATTATTTTTATAATTTACAAATAATCCAAATAATATTTTCAGAAATTCTTCATTTAATTGCTAATTCGCCGATCATGTGCAGTCAAACTGGAATCTGCACGTGCCGCATAGCTAAGTCTATCAATTTTTTACTTATTAAATTATACTTTTTTTTTAAAAAAAACTTTGAGATTAAGCTTATTTACCAATATATTCTAATATAAGATTATAAAGTTCAGAATTTCACAAAATAATTTTAAATACTGTCAATTTACAAAAGTTGGAATCTGCATGTGCCACATAGTTAAGTCTATTAATTTTTTATTTATTTAATTATACTTTTTTTTAAAAAAAACTCTGAAATTAAATTCATTTACTAATGTATTCTAATATAAGATTATAAAGTTCAGAATTTNACGAATATATGATGGATTACAGCCAAAAATTAAATTTCACACTTAAGTGATCATGAGATGTTGGGATGCTCGAGTTAATCATCAACCCACTTTTAAAAAATTAATTGCTAATTCGCCGATCATGTGCAGTCAAACTGGAATCTGCACGTGCCGCATAGCTAAGTCTATCAATTTTTTACTTATTAAATTATACTTTTTTTTAAAAAAAAACTTTGAGATTAAGTTTATTTACCAATATATTCTAATATAAGATTATAAAGTTCAGAATTTCACAAAATAATTTTAAATACTGTCAATTTACAAAAGTTGGAATCTGCATGTGCCACATAGTTAAGTCTATTAATTTTTTATTTATTTAATTATACTTTTTTTTAAAAAAAACTCTGAAATTAAATTCATTTACTAATGTATTCTAATATAAGATTATAAAGTTCAGAATTTTACAAAATAATTATAAAACTTGTCAATTGTCAAAAATTATATGACTTTTAAGAAATTTTGTATTTTTTGAGTTTTTAATATTAAATAACTTCACAGAAACAGAATTTAAAAATTTAAAAATACTTGCCCACCCTTTAAATTATATATATAGAATACCTACAAGTTATTTATTTTTAAATTATTATGTATAAGATTTTTTTACATTAGACTGCACATGATCGGCGAATTAGCAATTAANTATTCTAATATAAGATTATAAAGTTCAGAATTTTACAAAATAATTATAAATATTGTCAATTGTCAAAAATTATATGACTTTTAAGAAATTTTGTATTTTTTGAGTTTTTAATATTAAATAACTTCACAGAAACAGAATTTAAAAATTTAAAAATACTTGCCCACCCTTTAAATTATATATATAGAATACCTACAAGTTATTTATTTTTAAATTATTATGTATAAGATTTTTTTACATTAGACTGCACATGATCGGCGAATTAGCAATTAATTTTTTAAAAGTGGGTTGATGATTAACTCGAGCATCCCAACATCTCATGATCACTTAAGTGTGAAATTTAATTTTTGGCTGTAATCCATCATATATTCGTCTAGCTAAATCCCTATCATGCGGGATGGTGCAAAGCTAGTGACAACCTCATAAGCTATATAAACATCAGCTACTTTGGTATATTTTTTCACTTAATCTTTGTGTTAATTGACAAACACATTAACGTAGAATAGAACTCTATCTAATCGTTATTTCCGTTTCGTCTGGTCACAGGGGAATCACGGCATCGGATTCTCTCATCTAATTAGTAAGTGTGGGTAGAAGATTAACAAAACACTCGCCCAGAATACTCTTTTTTGGAATGACCCGAAATGGAAAAAAGAACCTCGAAAATTTATAGAATTCGATTAGAATTTGTGATCTATTTGGAATTCGCAATCAATTTAGAAGAAAGAAGAATAAAGACTAAGGCCTACCACCACCCTATGAATAAGTTATTTTTTAAACCTTACCAGATAAATAATTTATCTTTGGAATCTTGAAAAAAAAAATTTAGATTCTATAATAAAAAAATTTGGTTTATTCATCATTCATCCGTATTTGTCTTTGTTTTTTATTAATTAATATCGAAAAATTTTACCAATGTATCAACCAAAACTAATATCTAGAAAATATACTTAGATTATTTTTGCCAATTTATTAGTTGATAATTGTCACGGGGAATCTGTTTTATAGCCAATAGAATTGATTTCCACAGTTATCATAGTGATCCAAAACACGTGACAAGTTCAATTTCAACTATAAAGTCCTCTGGACAATAATAATTGCTATAATGATAATATGGAAGATAATAATAATATGTATTATTTTTGTTTATAGGAGAACACACAGTCTGCACGGTTTGCACAGCTTTAAAATAATAATAAGCATTAGAAGTAAATGATATTAATTTATATAATTTATATATTTAAATATAATTATCACATACACAAATCTCTAATAAATAAATAAATAAAATAAATATATAAATAATAAATAATAATAATTGTCCATTGCGTTTTATATCATTATATTATGGCAATTTTTGTCAGTTATCCTGGAGAAATAAAATATAAATGAAACTTAAAATTTTTTTTCCATTTTGATAAATATCTTTTTTTTTCATTCTTTGAATTTATTTATTAAATTTTTTTTAATGAACAAAAATATCACAACACCCTCACGGAAAAGAGAAAAGGAAATAATATAAGCCAATTATTTTATTTGTTTTTTATCCACTTTCGCGAAATATACAGATATATATTTGTTTTTATTTACTATTATCGACTTTTGAAAAATGTGCATGAATAAATAAATAAATAAATAAATATAAATATAAATAAAATGATTGTCTATTGTGCCTTATATCATTATATTGTGACAATTTTTGTTGGTTATTCTGGAGAAATAAAATATGACGAAAGTCAAATTTTTTTTTTGATAAATATTTATTATTTATTATCTAATTTCGTGCAATAAATATATATATCTATTTTTAAAAATTTTTTAATAACTAAAAATATCACATCACCTCATAAAAAAGAGAAAAGAAAATAATATAAGCCAATTATTTTTATTTATTTATTATCAACCTTCATATATATTTATTTTTAAATTTTTTTTTAAAAAAGGAAATAATATAAGTTATAGTTATTTATTTATTATCATTTGCGAAATATATATATATACATTAAAGTTTATTCACAATTAAAACTATTATTTAATATAATAATAATTGTATTTGAACATTAATAAATTATGCAACCAATCATCTTAATTACTACAAAACAATAACTAAATTTCTTAATCAATATATTTCAACATTATTATATATATAAAATAAAGTTTTTGTATGTAATTATCCGGATAAATCCATATCCAGATTATCCGCGGAACTATATTTATCTTCCAGATTTTTTAGGATAGCAAACAAGATATCCCCTATAAATATTATATATCATTTTCTTGTTAATATAAATAATAATAATTATAATTTTTATAACATATAATAAAAAATAATTATCAATACTAACAAAAATAATAACAATAAAAATAATAATAACATATTAATATTAAAGCTCTCAATCGGTTTGGTCGGTTTCGGTTTAATATACAAACCGAAAATTTCCATATTGATCGTCATAGTTTTTACTTTTTTGACTTTACAATGAACAATTTTAAACCTGTTCTGTCACTAATTAAACTTATTTAGTTTAAATTTTCATATAGATTGAAGAAATCTACGTTTATCCACGAATATTTATTCAATCTGTATGAAAATTTAAACAGAGATACTACCAAATGTAATAAATAAGTTAAGTTTGAATAGAATGGGGTTAATTCTTTAAACTTTTTTTAAAATATTAACTTTAAGATATAATATTTAAACCGAACCGTTGAGAGCTTTAATAAAAATACTAAAAAATGTAAATAAACAAATAAAAAATATGACAATAATTAATTTTGACAACTAAAAAAATGCCGGTCCAAATGACAGGTGGTAAAAGAATTTTTTTTGTGAAAAAGGAAAGGTAAAGGTTTTTATGATACCATCTCCAAGTATCTGTTGTGATACAGGCCTCTCAATAAATTAATCAATAATTTTTTAAATTAATAATTAATTAACTAATAATTAACTAAATCAATAACCGTGAATTTTTAATGACTTTTTCTTATAAAAGGACCATGAATTTACTTTGAAGCTGTAAAATTATCAATTACACTCACAAAGATAATTTTAAAACAACATTTCAAAATTTACAAAAAAAAATAAAATAAACCATGAATAGAAATCTTATACTCGTATTCATTTTATTAGCTACATTGTCGGTGGCCAATGCTTCGCCGCATCAACTTGTTAAAAGACAAACTCAGTGGAAAAAATGCACAGAATATTATCCTTTAGTTCATGTAGACCTATCATCTGGTTCTACCATTTCTGGTCAAGAAGATTCTTTCGTAGTTTCTGGGAATTTAAATATTGTTATTAATTCCGGATTCGTTCTTTCTGTTGGATTTCACGACGAATCTCGCACGATAGAAAGTATGGAAGTACCTATTTGTGGAGCTCAATATCGTACAGATTGTCCAATTAACGCTAATACTGATTTTAATTCAAGCTTGGTATTTCCGGTGCCAAAAAATTTACCTGATCCGTATAGTATTTTTGTCTTTATTTTTGACAAATTAAACAAAAAAATTCACGGCTGTGCTACAGCGAGTTTTTCTAAAAATTAGGGAATTCATTCGATGCTTAAAAATTATCAATTAAAAACTAACTGGTATCTACGTTAATGTCATTGTCGTTTTACTATAAAAATAAAATGTGATTGTATAAACGTAACTTCGTGACAAATTATTGACCCAGAAATAAATTCGTGATCAAATATAATGTAATGTTATGGTTCGCAATAAAAATAACTAGTGAGTTCCTATGCTGTAGATGTAGATGTAAATGAATTTTGTAGTTATAGTGGTAATAGCGATACAGATGTGAATAGAGATTATCGAAAAGAAGATCTAACACATATTATTTAGGAAGTTTTAAAAATGGTTATGGGATTAATCAAGTAAAAGCAGCAGAATGTAATGATATTTGTAGTTGGGAAATTCTTTTATAAGAAAGATATTGTAAATGTTATCTACTGTATAAATAAAGCAAAAGAAATGGGTGATATCGATGCCAATAAGTTTTAAAAGAAATGATAAATATGATGAAGTAGTTTTTTAAAATATTAATTAAATGTTAAAAGATTATGATATTGAATAAACTTATTTTTGGGTAAATGTATTTCTTGAATGATACTTTACTTTGCATGAAAAATTTACAATTTCGTCTATCTTCTTGTTAATATTAAAAATGGATCCTGTAATTTCTTTGAATATCTTGAAATCAGAACAAAAGTATTTTAACAAAAATCATTGAATATTTTAAACAAACACTTTTATTTTTAAAAAATTATGTTAAATTTATTCAAATAAATAATAATTGTTTTTTCACAAAACTTGAAAATTTCAAAATTCTTCAATTAAAAAGTATCTGTATTGTAACTAATTAGTTTTTCAAACGAACACTTGCCACAAAAGCTCACCTTCTGAATTTTTAGATTGCCACATAGATTTAATGTGAATTATTCTTACTATATATTCTAAACATATATTTAAAAATCAGGAACGCATAATCCGAATGCAACTAAACAAATATTAGAATTTTTTAATTATAAAAAATAAAATATATAAAAATATGATTGATACATACTGATACTTAAAACGGAAGTTCCTTTTCAAAATTTTCATCATTCTTAGGTCTTGGAAGACTTGAATAATTGAGAATTCTACTGGTATAAATTGCTTCTGGGTGTGTTTTATAATTCATCGAAGTTAAAATTTTTACACGCGTTTCTATACTTTTTAATAATTTTTTTTGAGTTATTAACCTGTTTCACAATGATAAACCCGATAATATACTTTTTTTAAAAAAAATTTTTATATTATTTTAATTTTTTTTTTGTTATATCATAATAAATTAATAAATTCAATTTAAAATATTATTGATAATATGTACGTCATATTTTTTTATTATTTAATTGTTTATAATAAAATACCTGTACTGTACGGCTTTTTAACATAAAAAAGTTCATACAGTACAATTTATTTTTTTATAATATATATATATTAAATAAAGGGCTGTACTGTATTGTACGAATTTTGAGCAAAATTTATGTAAAATCGTACAGTACAAAATAGCGTTTCGTACCGTACAGTTTATCGGTATACCTATTACAAAACTATGAAAGTTTTGATGATGATATTAACGAATTTCAGGCTTTGTGCATCAAAATATATTGTCACAGGAGTGCAGAGTATTTCGAACAATTTCTCAAATCAGTCTCACAGTTTGCATCACACAAACAAATAATAATACGCTCTATCTGCCAGTAGGTCAAGCAATCAATCGATCTAAACTTGCCTATCTCGAAACAGATAATAAATATATAATAAATAATAATAATAATCAAATAATAATCAATTAATCATGAAGGCACAGTGAGTAAGGTGGAGTAAAAGTAGTAACGCAGTATCAAGCAATATTTAATAATATTTCACAATATTACGACACAAAGTATAAGTTTATTAAAATATAAAATATAAAGTTTTAAAAGCAAAGTATCATTTAACAACAGAAATATTACAGCGTGACGTATCTTTCCTGTTCCTGAATGAAGTTTACTTTTCTATATAATATTTATTAAAGTATTTCGAATTATTCTGAATTATTTCTAATTATTAATTAATTAATGATTAAGTATTGAATCACTGAACTAACTACTGAAACTTACTCGCGACAACAGTCGTATTTATACTTTCTCTTTTGTTTACACTTCATCCTTGTACTTCATACTTCATCCTTTGTGCGTCATCCTTCATCCTCGCACGATATCCTTCATCCTCGTACGATACCCTTCATCCTCGCACAACATTCTTCATCCTTCATCCTCGTACAAGGATGACAATCACCTGAAAGTTCATCTAGTGTCACAAAATATCATCTCCCGTGACATTTCACCTGATTACCAATTTGCTTCGCCACAACATCATTAATAAAATAAATAATAAAAATTACCTAATTATTTAGATAATTGGTTGATCTTCAAAAGTTTTACGTAATTTAAATTTATCGGGATTAATTATTGTTATTAATAATAATACTTTCCAGATCATAGCATCACAATAATTATCTAATATTTATTTCCAACAGATAATAATACTTTGATTTTCCTCGACATATTCACGTTCCATTGCTATACGTTCAAATCTTGTGAAGAACAAATATAATAAAATTTTCCTAGACTTTAAATTTTTTTTGCTTGATTCAAAGTAACATAATCCAAATTATGCAGCAATTTCTTTTAAAAAAAATATCATAAAATAATCGATCACAAACTCCCAAAAAATCGAACACATTCCCATTATATTTGTAACAAATTCCTGTTGCATCGGATTTAGTTACTTTATCGCAAATTAGATCATTTGCTTAAAAATCTTATAAATATATAAATGCATATAAAAATGGAATAAATACAAAACAAACAGAACATAATTAGAAAAAATTAATTTTAATTTTGATTAAAATTAGAATTATAACTCAATATTGTAATGCTGACCAAAATCACATATATTTGCAATTTAAATTTGACACCAATTTTAAAATGTAGCATTTTAATTTTCGAACGATTTCGATTAAAAAGGGATGGTCATTTGAAATGTTTTTACAAATTATGATAAATTGCAATTATTAATTATTAAAATTTTAAATAAAAAAATAAATAAATTATTTCAAGATAACGTCAAGATATTATCATTTCTGTATCAAAGGATATCAAATTTATTTTAATAAATTCCCAGGTCACAAAATCATTTAATTTTACAAATAAAAAAAATGCAAATTCAACCGAATTTGCAGTATACCCTCGTATGAAAACAATATATTTGAATATGTTTCAATCATGTCTCTTCCTATTATAAGTATTAGTTCTGTGGATTGAAACCTAATAATATTAGATTTGTCTAATATATTGATTTAAGTGTTAGTGACATCGTTGATAAATATTCCAATGAATTAAAGAATTACAAGTTGCAGAACAATAAATTTTTAATTGGGCTAATTTAAAAATTAAAATTCCGAATTAGCAGATAAATGAACTATATCATGTTTGTTATTGTCTATGTATTGTAAATATCAAATAACATCATATTATTTTATAAAAAAAAGAATTTATCATCACTACCACAAATGTACAACCATCACTTCTGATAATAATCTTTTTTAATATTTTTTTAAAAAAAATTATGTTCGAATTTAAATATTGTTAATGAGATAATTATAACATTACTTAGTTATATAATCATTCATTATTCCTGATTAAAAAAAATTTGAGGCATAAATTCAATCATCATTCTTAGATCAATAATGTTATTAAATGAAAGAAAAGGCATTAATAAATATATTTACGAATGAATCAATTAATGCAAGTGAATATATTTGGGTATATTTAGGCTTTTGGGGTAGATGACTTCTTATTACACAACAGCTATCGTCAAAAACTATTGTAATATTTATTTCTTTATATACTTTCGTGCAAATTGTACGTGAAGTTTTTTCCGGGCGGAGAAATTGCGCTCTAAAATATCAAAAAGACAAAAAAAATATTTTGAAATATGAAAAAATTTAAAATTTGGAACAATTAGCGAAAAAAATAATATAATTATGCGAGATAAAATTTTTAATTATTGCACCATATAGAAAACGCACTTATCAAAATACGTATATTCTTACAATAAAGCTAGCTATAGTAGGAAACAATCAAAAATTTAATTTATGGATTTCCAAAAAGATTTCCTATTTATAGTTAAACAACGCAGTACGTGACGATCAGAAGAAAATGTGGATCGGTTATACATAATGAATTTTCCAAGACGAACAGTTTTCGAAATCAGTAACTGGAATATTCTAAACATTCTAAAGCGAATTATAAAATTCTATTTTTAGATGCGATAAAATTCTGCCTTGAAAGGTCATGCCTAATGAATTTTCCAAGACGAAAAAATTTTAGAAATCAGAAAGCGAATATTCTAAACGTTCTTTTTCTAAGAACAACGAATTCATGCAGATTGAATATACAAATGTATTTATTCATTTTTAAATGGTTATACCAAATGAATTTCAAGACGAAACAATTTTAGAAATCAGCAAGTGGGATTTTCTAAAGAGAATAGCGAATTAATGCAGATCGCTTATACAAATGTCTATATTCATTTTTTAAATATTACTGATATTTCTAAGGTGAATTATATTCATTTTTTAAATATTACTTCTAAGGTGAATTATAAATTCTAATTATAGAAATACAATGAAATGATTCTAAAACGTTATACCCATCGAATTTTCTAAGACGAATCCAATTTTGGAAATCAGTAAGTGGAATATTCTAAGACGAACCAATTTTAGAAATTAGCAATTAATGATCGACAAGAATTATTATATTTATAAACGGCTCGACTCGACTAGACTAACGAGCGTGTAAGAATTTAAAAATTTCAACTTTCGAATCCACAAAAATTGCTTTTAATTACATAAATAAATTATTTATTTATAACCTTAGAAATTCATTGAATTTATATTAGATTTCTTTTTAAAAAACTTTTGTTCTCTGCATAAATGGAAGGTACAGCAAAAGGTGACCAAGATGAATTTTGGTCATACTTGAAAGGAAGAGATTGTAATGGACAATATGATCTCGGATATCGTTATTTGAACGGGATTGGAGTCACAAAAAATGAAGAGAAAGCATTTCAATGGTTCTTGAAATCAGCTGAAGGGGGGAATAGTAATGGACAGTTTAGTCTTGGAATTTGTTATTTAAATGGGATTTGGATCCCAAAAGATGAAAAGAAAGCATTTCAGTGGTACTTGAAATCAGCTCAAGGAGGGAATAGTAAAGGACAGAATAGTCTTGGATATTGTTATGAATATGGAATTGGAACGGAAAAAGATGACGAGAAAGCATTTCAGTGGTACTTGAAAACTGCCGAAGAGGGAGATTGTGATGGACAGTATGTTCTTGGGGAATGTTATGAATATGGAATTGGAACAAAAAAAGACGAAGAGAAAGCATTTCAGTGGTACTTGAAATCAGCTGAAGGAGGGAATAGTAAAGGACATCGTAATCTTGGTTATTGCTATAAAAATGGAATAGGTACCACAAAAGATGAAGAGAAAGCATTCCGGTGGTACTTGAAATCAGCTGAAGGAGGGAATAATATAGTTCAGTTTAATCTTGGATATTGTAATGAAAATGGAATTGAAATCACAAAAGATGAAGAGAATGCATTTCAATGGTGTTTAAAGTCTGCCGAAAGAGGAAACAGTGATGGACAATATTATCTTGGTTATTGTTATGAAAATGGGATTGGAACAACAAATGATGAAGAGAAAGCATTTCAATGGTACTTGAAATCAGCTGAAGGAGGGAATAGTAAAGGACAACTTAATCTTGGGCATTGCTATAAAAACGGAATTGGAACAAAAAAAGATGAAGAGAAAGCATTTCAGTGGTACTTAAAATCTTCTGAAGGAGGGAATAGTGATGGGCAATATTATCTTGGTTATTGTTATAGAAATGGAATTGGAACAAAAAAAGATGAAGAGAAAGCATTTCAGTGGTACTTACAATCAGCTGAAGGAGGGAATAGCGATGGGCAATATTATCTTGGTTACTGTTATAGAAATGGAATTTTAACAACGAAGGATGAAAAGAAAGCATTTCAATGGTCCTTAAAATCAGCTGAAGGAGGGAATAGAAATGGACAGTTTAAACTTGGAAACTGCTATTTAAACGGAATTGGAACCATAAAAGATAATAAGAAAGCATTTCAATGGTACTTGAAATCAGCTGAAGGTGGAAATAGCAACGTACAGTTTATACTTGGAAATTGTTATTTATACGGAATTGGAACCATAAAAGATGAAGAGAAAGCATTCCAGTGGTACTTGAAATCAGCTGAAGGTGGGAATAGCAACGTACAGTTTATACTTGGAAATTGTTATGAAAATGAAATTGGAACTATAAAAGATGAAGAAAAAGCATTTCGGTGGTACTTGAAATCAGCTGAAGGAGGAAATAGTGATGCACAGTCAGTGATTGGTGATTGGTATTCACGTGGAATTGGAACCTCGAAAGATAAAAAGAAAGCATTTCAGTGGCACTTGAAATCAGCTGAAGGTGGAAATAGTTATGGACAGTGTAGTCTTGCTCTTTGTTATGAATTTGGGATTGGAACCTCGAAAAATGAAAAGAAAGCATTTCAGTGGCACTTGAAATCAGCTGAAGGTGGATATAATTATGGACAGTATAGTCTTGGTCGCTATTATGAACATGGGGTTGGAACCTCGAAAAATGAAAAGAAAGCATTTCATTGGTACTTAAAATCAGCTGAAGGAGGAGGTATTTATGGACAGAAGAGTCTTAGAAATTGTTATTTTAAAGGAATTGGAACCACAAAAGATAACGAGAAAGCACTTTGGTGGAACTTGAAATTAGTTGAAGGAATTAGAACCATAGAAGATAAAGGGAAACTATTTCAGTGGTACTCGAAATCAGCTGAAGGAGGGGATGTTGAGGCACAGTATTTTCTTGGAAATTGTTTTTTTTTTGGAATTTTAACAACAAAAGATGAAAAGAAAGCATTTCAATGGTACTTGAAATCAGCTGAAGGAGGAAATAGTTATGGACAGTGTAGTCTTGCTCTTTGTTATGAATTTGGGATTGGAACCTCGAAAAATGAAAAGAAAGCATTTCAGTGGCACTTGAAATCAGCTGAAGGTGGACATAATTATGGACAGTATTATCTTGGAAATTGTTATTTAAAAGGAATTGGAACCACAAGAGACGAAGAGAAAGCATTTCATTGGTACTTGAAATCAGCTGAAGGAGGGAATAGTTATGCACTTTCATTGATTGATGATTTGTATTTAGATGTAATTGGAACCACAAAAGATAAAGAGAAAACATACTTGAAATCAGCTGAAGGAGGGGATATTGAGAGACAGAGTAGTCTTGAAGATTTTTTTATTCTTGGATTTTGTTATGGAATAATAAAAGATGAAAAGAAAGCATTTCAATGGAACTTGAAATCAGCTGAAGGAGGAAATAGTTATGGACAGTGGGGTCTTGGAATTTGTTATTTTTTAGGAATTGGAACCACAGAAGATAAAAAGAAAGCATTTCAGTGGTACTCCAAATCAGCTGAAGGTGGGAATAGTCATGGACAGTGTAGTCTTGGAGATTGTTATTTGGGTGGAATTGGAACCACAAGAGACGAAGAGAAAGCATTTAAGTGGTACTTGAAATCAGCTGAAGAGGGAAATATTGCGGGACAGAATAATCTTGCACGTTGTTATCAGCTAGGGATTGGAACCACAAAAGATGAAGAGAAAGCATTTCAGTGGTACTTGAAATCAGCTGAAGGTGGGGATAGTTATGGTCAATTTGCTATTGGAGATTGCTATTCTTTCGGAATTGGGACCACAAAAGATAAAGAGAAAGCATTTTGTTGTTACTTTAAATCAGCTAAAGGAGGAAATAGAGATGCACAGTTAAAGATTGATTGTTATTATAAGGATATGATTGGAATCTCAATAGATGAAAAGAATGCATTTCAGCGGTTCTTGAAATTAGCTGAAGGGGGGAATAGTCATGGACAGTTTAATCTTGGAATTTGTTATTTAAATGGGTATGGGATCCCAAAAGATGAAAAGAAAGCATTCCAGTGGTGCTTCAAATCAGCTGAAGGAGGTAATAGTGATGGTCAATTGAGTCTTGGAGATTTTTATCTAAATGGATTTGGAACCACAAAAGATGAAAAGAAAGCATTTCAGTGGTACTCCAAATCAACTGAAGGGGGAAATAGTACTGGACAGCTTGGTCTTGGATATTGTTATGAGGCTGGAATCGGAACTAAAAAGGATTTAGAGGAAGCATTTCGGTGGTACTTGAAATCAGCTGAAGGAGGGAATAGAAAAGCACAGTTTAAACTTGGAAGCTATTATTTAAATGGAATTGGAACCACAAAAGATTATAAGAAAGCATTTCAATGGTTCTTGAAATTAGCTGAAGGAGGGGATAGTGATGGACAGAATGGTCTTGGAGCTTGTTATCAACAAGGAATTGGAACAACAAAAGATGAAGAGAAGGCTTTTCAGTGGTTCTTGAAATCAGCTGAAGGGGGAAATCATATGGGACAATTTAATCTTGGAAATTGTTATCATCAAGGAAGGGGAACCACAAATGATGAAGAGAAAGCATTCCAGTGGTACTTGAAATCAGCTGAAGGTGGGAATTGTGATGGGCAGTTTTTTCTCGCATATTGCTATGAAGGTGGAATTGGAACTACAAAAGATGAAGGGAAAAAATTTCAATGGATCTTGGAATCAGCTGAAAGAGGGAATGGTGCTGCACAGTCTAAACTTGGAGAATTCTATTTAAATGGAATCGGAATCTCAAAAGATGAAAAGAAAGCATTTCAGTGGTTCTTGAAATCAGCTGAAGTGGGAGATAGTAATGGACAACTTGGTCTTGGAGATTGTTATATGGAAGGAATTGGAACTACAAAAGATGAAGAGAAAGCATTCCAGTGGTACTTGAAATCTGCTAATGATGGGAATAGTAATGCACAGTTAAAGATTAGTCGTTGTTATTTTTTAGGAATCGGGACCACAAAAGATGAACAGAAATCATTCTATTGGTGCTTGAAATTAGCTGAAGGAGGAAATAGTATAGGACAATATTATCTTGGATTTTGTTACGCTTCTGGATCTGGAACCACAAAAGATCATGAGAAAGGATTTAAGTGGTTTTTGAAATCAGCTGAAAGAGGAAATAGTGATGCACAGTTAATGATTGGTTGGTGTTATTTTATCGGAATTGGAACTTCAAAAGATGAAGAGAAAGCATTTCAGTGGTACTTGAAATCAGCTGAAGGAGGAGATATTGATGGACAATATAATATTGGATATTGTTATGAAAAAGGGTTAGGAACCACAAAAGATGAAGAGAAAGCATTTCAGTGGTACTTGAAATCAGCTGAAGGAGGAGATAATACTGGACAATATAATCTTGGGCTTTGTTATGAAAAAGGGATTGGAATCACAAAAGATGAAGAGAAAGCATTTCAGTGGTACTCGAAATCAGTTGAAGGGAAAAATATTACTCAACAATTTAAAATTGCATGCTCTTATCAAAAAGGGATTGGAAAAGACGAAGAGAAAGCATTACAATGGGTCTTGGGATCTGAAGGGGATTATCGTAATAGACAATTTAAACTTGGAAGTTGTTATGAATATGGAATTGGAATCACGAAAGACGAAAAGAAAGCATTTCAGTGGTACTTGAAATCAGCTAAAGGAGGAAATATTGATGCACAGTTAAAGATTAGTTGTTGTTATAGCGATGGGATTGGAACTACAAAAGATGAAGAAAAAGCATTTCACTGGTACATTTTATCAAATTTAGGAAAGAAAAGGGATGGCCAAAAGAATACTACAAAAGATGAGGGGAAAGCATTTCAATGGTGCTTTAAATCTGCTGAAGAAGGAAACAATCTGTCAATGTCTGTTCTTGGGGATTGTTATTTAAAAGGAATTGGAACCACAAAAGATTATAAGAAAGCATTTCAGTGGTACTTGAAATCAGTTGAAGGGGGAAATAGTTTAGGAGAGCTTGGTCTTGGACATTGTTATTCGAATGGAATTGGAACCACAAAAGATGAAAAGAAAGCATTTCAGTGGTACTTGAAATCAGCAGAAGGAGGCGAAAGTATTGCACAGAATAATCTTGTATATTGTTATGAACATGGAATTGGAACAATAAAAGATGAGGAGAAAGCATTTCAGTGGTACTTGAAATTAGCTGAAGGAGGGGAAATTGGTGGACAATTTAAAGTTGGATATTGTTATGAAAACGGAATAGGAATAATAAAAGACGAAAAGAAAGCATTTCAATGGTACTTGAAATCAGCTGAAGGAGGAGATAGTGATGCACAGTTTAAGATTTTTCGTTTTTATAAAAATGGGATTGGAACCACAAAAGATGAAGAGAAAGCAGTTCAGTGGGTTTTAAAATCAGCTGAAAGCGGAAATGTTTTAGGTAAACAGTTCGTTGAATTGTTCTATAGAGAAGAAATTGATGTCGCAACAATTAAAAAATTTCAAAATAAATTGAAGCAAAGTACTAATATATTGGATGATAGTTTAACACTTACAAAATCAACCATTGAAAATTTAAAAAGCATTGAAGATTTAAATGCTAAAAATCACAACTGTTCTATCTGTTGGCAAACAAATGGTTGCATTGAAATTTGCAAAGCGCATTTTCAAGATTTTGGAAGATGTCATAATTGTGGAGATTTAAATAAAGGAAAAAATAGATGTAGTTTTTGTCTACTAATAGAACTTGGCTATTTGAATACGAATATGTTTTTATTTGTCAATAGAATTATTCAATTAACAGAACCAGATAAAAATGCAGATAAATTGAAAACTTGGAAATGGATTGATTATAGTGAATTTAAAGATATTGAATATTTGGATGGAGGAGGATTTGGCACTGTTTGGAAAGCTGAATGGATATATATGCCTGATGAATTGTTTGATATCTATAATTCCAAAAAAGTTGTATTGAAAAAACTTATAAATTCACAAGAAATGGACTCCGAATTTTCATGTGAGGTAAATGTTATAATATAAAAAAATATTTTGTATCATTCAAATAAATATAATTAATTTTATATCATTCATAAATATAGTTTTTAGCAAATTTTCGCTGTCGGTCCGAATATGTTCTGCCAATTTTGGGTATAACTCAAGATCCAATGACAATGGAATATGCATTTGTTTTACGATATATGAAACATGGAAATTTGAGAGACTTTCTTCAACAAAATAAAACATTATCATGGACTGAAAGATTATGGTTATTATATTCTTTTATTTCAGGATTAAATGTTATTCATAATGAAAGTTTTATTCATCGTGATCTTCATCCTGGTAATTTGATGGTTACTGAAACATATGATAATGTAAAAATTTTAAAATTGGGAGATTTAGGGCTTTGCAGACCTGTAGACAGAAGTGAATCAGGTGGAATATTTGGTGTATTACCATATATTGCACCTGAAATATTGAATGAAAATCCGTATACTCAAGCTTCTGATATATATAGTGCTGGAATTATTATGTGGGTGATATCAACAGGAAAGATACCATTTTCTGACAGGGCATATAATTTAGAATTAACTTTAGAAATTCTTGAAGGACTTCGACCAAAAATTAAAAAAGGCATACCTCAATGTTATGTAGAATTGATGAAAAGGTGTTGGCACAAAGATCCATCCAAACGTCCAAGTGCTAAAACCATTAGAGACATATTGATTGAATGGGCTAATGATTTGATGTATAATGAAAAAGCAGAAATTTTACATATATTTTTAAATGCAGATCAAGAAATGCAAAATGAAAATTTTGAATTATCAACTGAAACTATTCATTCTGAAGCATCTCTCATAAGCAAACCTTTACCTCCTTTACAAAATTTAAATTTTGATCTTAGCAATATTGATTGGAATGATCATTAGATTATTTGTATTATAATATATTTACATATATTATATTTGAAATTCAATCATATAATGAGACTAAATATATTATTTGTTATATAAATTGTAATTGTTTAAATTTTATCTTTCATCTTATTAGTTATGATTTTTTAATTATTTAATTGGATATAAAATATTAATTCCAAAATTCGTTTTAAGTTTTTTACAGTTATTTGTATTTTTTTTTATTTAAACCCAGATTCAGGACAACTTATAATTTTATTGTGAGTGCAATGATTGAATGTAAAAATTATTTATTCTTACTATCTTGCTTATTTGATTTTCATTTTCATTTGGGAGACCATCAGAATTTGTTCAATTACTTTTTTGTGTATTGACTAGGATATAACATCAGATTTTAGAAGTTTAAAAAATATGAATAATTTCAACTACTTTGTGAAATTGTAATTATTACATCAAGCATTTTCGGAATAATTTTAAGAACAATTACTGTCATTCTTGTCATATTATAGTGATAATTTTATTTTAGAAAATGCCAATCTCCTATTTTCATTATAAATATTAATTTAAAATAAATATTTTTTATTTTTATTAATATATTAATAAAGCAACTATGTATATCGTTCAAGAATACTTTATCAAAGCATAATAATTAATATAAAAGCCTTGTTTAAGAATAATTTCGAATATTCGAGTAGAAATATTTGGTTTATTATTTTCATCACTGAGAGTAGTTTCATTAATCCTTTATTAAAGTAGGATGAATGATAGTTGAGTTTAATCTCAATAATAATATGATATTCTTGTTTACCATATCATTAAGTCCTGTAAGTCTTGAGATAACTTTCCCATTAATTTTTAGAAATAAAATTTTTGCGATTATAGAAAGGTTAGAGTTGCAAATTTTAATATAAAGAATTAATGCAGTGTTGTAAAATGTGAAAGTGATAGAAAGAATTTAAAGAAGTTATTGTTACATATTGACTATTCCATTAATTTTTAAAATTTTTTTTGCGATATGTTAATTTGAAAGATAAAATATTTTACATTTCTGTATTTAGTATTAATCTTTATTTCGTCTTCTATTTATTTAGTATAACAGTACAGTTTTTTCTTTTTAGAAATGTCAACGTTGTACAAGCTTTACCTGCTTATTTTTTTTTATAAAAATCTTTATTAGTCAATGATAATCTTTAACTAACAATGAATGAGTCCTTGAGAAATTAAACAGATTTTAATCTAGAAAATGACGATGTTACAGAATTGTTTCTTAACAACAACAACAAATTAATTTCAAATTTACTTATTTCAATTAAATAAAGAATCTTTTGTTTTCAAAAAATTGTGTTAGATTATCATTTACATATTTATTTCAAATGAGATAAGTAATTACATTACTCTTAAAAAATTTCTATCAAGAAAAATTAATTTGTTATTATTACATATTTAATTGAAAAAATACATAATATAAACTTTAATTAAAAAAAAGTTTATTTGTAATTTTAATGATAGACTATATGATAAATAATGAATGCGCATAACCATTTTAAATTTAATATATATTTTTTTGAAAACTTAATTATGAATGCATTATAATATTATTTATTTTAATTAATTAAAAATGAAATATGAATTTCAGATATAATTTGAAAAATTCTTTGGTAATAAAAACAACCATAGTTAATGGATTAATTGAATTAAACAATTATATTGCCTTTCCTCAAAATTTATTTAACCGGAATTTTTCTTGACATAAGTTGTAAATTCTTATTTTTTTTAATGTTTATGAACAAAATTTGTATTTATTTTAATTTATTATTAATAATTTTCACAATAAAAAAATAAATTTATCATCATTTCATTTTGAGTTTTTAATTATAAAATATAAAATTTATTAATATGAAAGCAAAAGAAATTAAAAAAATAAAATATATACAAGAAGGGATATTTATATTATAAAAAAAATAAAAAAAGAAAATTTAAAAAGATATTTAATGCGTAGAAAAAGAAAATAAAAAAATAAAATTTAAAAGAATAAAAAAAAAAAATTTAAAAAAAATGAAAAATAAAATTTAAGCGAAAATTGAAAGTAAATTTAAGACATTTATATGTAAATTTAATAAATAAATAAAAAAAATTTAAAAAAAATAAAATATAATATGTACAAAAAGAAATTTTAAAGATATTTATAAGAAAGTAAGAAGAAAATTTTTTAAAAAAATGAAAATATATACAAGAAAGTAAATATTTACAAGAAATAAAATTTTTTAAAAAAATGAAATATATACAAAAGAAGATTTCAAAAGATATTTACAAGAAAGTAAATATTTACAAGGGATAAAATTTTTAAAAAATAAAATATATACAAAAAGAAAATTTAAAAAAAATATTTATATGAAAGCAAAAAAAGAAATTTAAAAAAAGATAATATATATACAAAAAAGAAAATTTAAAAAAAAAATAAAATATAAACAAAAGAAGAATTTAAATATA
>PQFF01000106.1:201921-294393 GCA_003547095.1 Diversispora epigaea | reverse complement strand
AATAAAATATAAACAAAAGAAGAATTTAAATATTTACACGAAAGAAAATATAAATAAAAATAAAATTTAAAAGAATAAAATATAAACAAAAGAAGAATTTAAATATTTACACGAAAGAAAATATAAATAAAAATAAAATTTAAAAGAATAAAATATATACAAAAGAAGAATTTAAAAGATATTTACACGAAAGAAAATATTTACAAAAAAATAAAATTTAAAAAAAGTGAAATATATACAAAAGAAGGATTTAAAAGATATTTACACGAAAGAAAATATGTACAAAAAATAAAATTAAAATAAATAAATAAATACAAAGAAAATTTATAAATTAAATTTACATATAAATGTCTTTCAGCAACAACAACAGCCATCCATCATCCTCATCATCATCGTCATCATCATCAGTCTTTAGAAATTTGCATTAACAATATTGATTTCTAAGTTATTATTGGTGTTTCCAGTATTAACGGTCTGTTGTTGCAATAAATCGTATTCAGTCTGTAATCGGGCTAGTTGTAAATGTAATGATCGATGATGACGATGAGGATGAGGATGATTTGGATCTTCTTCTTGGGCCACCAATTGATTATACCGCTGTTGTACATCATCGTTCTGTATTCGCATTCCTTCGAGTTGTTGTTGCTGCTGTTGTTGTTGCTGTTGTTGTTGCTGTAATTGTTGTTGTAGCTGTTGAATTTGTTGTTGTTGTTGGTCAATTAATTGTTGCTGTTGTTGAATTTGTTCCTTTTGTTGTTTTTGTTGATTATCTTGTTATAATTAATGGAAGTTAATTTGAATTTATAATTAGTAAAAATTAATTTAAATTAATTCAAAATTCAAAAATTTTATTAACACATATGATTTACCTTGTACACTAATATTTTTTCTAGGTCGCCCACGCCCCCTCTTGGGTGGACGACCTACTACAGTTGGTGTTGGTGTTGGTTGTGCAGCCACTTTTATTTCAAAAAAAAAGAATAAAAAATTATTATTGTTATTAATAATAAAAGTATGTTTTTGCAAAAAAATAAAAAAAAGAAATATGTTATTTCTTTATTAATTGATAAGTTTTTTTTTTTTTTTTTTGAGAGAAGTAAAAGAAACAACAATAATATTATTGTTACCTCTTGCTGCGATCCTTGCGGATCTCCTTAAAGGGGCAGGATTTGGACTTGAGATTTCAGAGGCTTTTCTTTTCATACTTTTATTCTTGATTGTTGGATAAATTTTTGGAATTTTTGAGAATGGGGAAATTCAAAGGTTTTTATATTTAATTTTTTTTTATGCTTATTATTTTATTATCTTTTTTTTTAATTATGTGATAATTATTTTGATATTTCTTAATCAAATTTAGATTGAATTTCATGTGTCCTTGCCAAAAAAAAATAATAATAATAATTACATTACATCAGATCAAGGGATTCATCTCAAAAAAGAAAGCAAAAATATGATTAAAAAAAGTTTTTTTATTTGTATTATAAACTCATGCATATATACAATAATTTAAATAATAATAAAATCATCTTTTATTTATTATATTTATTACATTTGAAATATACATATTTGTTCAAAATAATTAAACTATTTTAATTATCTAATGTAAGTTTTAAATATATCTTGCTTGATAGATTGAGATAATAATTAAGATTATTTATCAAATTGTCTTCATAGTTGAAGAGTCTTGGTTTTTTTCGTAGTCATTTTTGAAAAAATTTTAAATTTTATCAATTAAAAATCATCTGTGCGCTACTGTATTTCATGAAAAGTATTAAAATCAAAAAAAAAAAAAAGATAAAAACAATATAAATGATTGTTTATTAGAATTTTTAAATTAAAAAAAACAAATAATAATGATTACCAAAACAAAGATATCATCATTATTTCAAACAATTTAGATTGGATAATTAGATCAGAGTTAATTATTTCACTAGGTGGAATGATCAAAAATACATAATCATGTGGCTTGTGGGGATTTATTTTTAGAAAGGTATGAAGAAAAAAAGTAATAAAATCGCATAGTNTACCTCTTGCTGCGATCCTTGCGGATCTCCTTAAAGGGGCAGGATTTGGACTTGAGATTTCAGAGGCTTTTCTTTTCATACTTTTATTCTTGATTGTTGGATAAATTTTTGGAATTTTTGAGAATGGGGAAATTCAAAGGTTTTTATATTTAATTTTTTTTTATGCTTATTATTTTATTATCTTTTTTTTTAATTATGTGATAATTATTTTGATATTTCTTAATCAAATTTAGATTGAATTTCATGTGTCCTTGCCAAAAAAAAATAATAATAATAATTACATTACATCAGATCAAGGGATTCATCTCAAAAAAGAAAGCAAAAATATGATTAAAAAAAGTTTTTTTATTTGTATTATAAACTCATGCATATATACAATAATTTAAATAATAATAAAATCATCTTTTATTTATTATATTTATTACATTTGAAATATACATATTTGTTCAAAATAATTAAACTATTTTAATTATCTAATGTAAGTTTTAAATATATCTTGCTTGATAGATTGAGATAATAATTAAGATTATTTATCAAATTGTCTTCATAGTTGAAGAGTCTTGGTTTTTTTCGTAGTCATTTTTGAAAAAATTTTAAATTTTATCAATTAAAAATCATCTGTGCGCTACTGTATTTCATGAAAAGTATTAAAATCAAAAAAAAAAAAAAGATAAAAACAATATAAATGATTGTTTATTAGAATTTTTAAATTAAAAAAAACAAATAATAATGATTACCAAAACAAAGATATCATCATTATTTCAAACAATTTAGATTGGATAATTAGATCAGAGTTAATTATTTCACTAGGTGGAATGATCAAAAATACATAATCATGTGGCTTGTGGGGATTTATTTTTAGAAAGGTATGAAGAAAAAAAGTAATAAAATCGCATAGTAATAATTCTAATCATGAATATTATCGGAATATTTTATACAATGTAAATATTTTAAGCAGTAATTATTATAATTATTACATCATGTTTAGTCTATTATTCATCCACTAGACTATTACATATGCATATTATAATAATTAAATTATAAAATTTTAAAAGTGAATAATACACTCAATAAAAAATGCTTTTTGATTTACCAAAACTCTGCATTGGAACACTTCATTTCATTTTATTTCAATTTTCAATTTTATTTATTTATTGTAAATAGTAAAAATTTTTATTATTTTTTAGATAATCTTGAGGTTTTTAAACAAAAACTTATTATACTAATAAAGAATATTTTATTTTATTTACTTGCTTATATTACATATACATAAAATGTTGAAACTCAGTTTGTGACGATATAGATAGAGCAATGTGTAGAATTTTCCAAAATAGGAAGTAGATATCATTTATTGGAATTTGAACAATTATATAATTAACAGTACAAATATACAAATTTTGAACACATGAATAATTCTTTAAAGTAAATATTCATAAAAGTTCGAACAATTCATTTTTTTTAGCTGTATTCTTTGATCTGATGTAATTGTTTCTCAAAAGTGCAGTATTTTTATTTAATAAAACAAGTCCATATTAATATTACTATATAAATCACATGTAAATCGATTCCAGATTTGATAAGACAACAGCATGAGTCTTATGAACTTGAACTAAACCAAATTTGGAAATGTGAAATGTGGAGTCAATTGTGTATATAATAATTAGAAATTCCGATCAAATGGTTTTAATCAAGTCAAGTTAAACATATATAATCGTGTTTCTTATATTAATTTATTTCGGATATTAAAATGTCATAAATAAATTACATCATTACTCGTAATATTTATTTATTACAGATCTTAAAATATAAATTACATCAGATCATGTATATCAATTAAATATTTTTTTTTTCTCAAAAAACCTTTGTCATTTTCCTTTTTTTCTTCATTTTTAATAAATAAAAAAGGGAGATCGACACAAAATTTTTCATTGCTAAGAAAGAATAAATTTTTTTTTTAACCTAATTACAGTAGTAAATTAAAACTATTTTGTTAAAATTATTTATTAAAAAAATATTTGCATCGGATATTATTAAGGTGGAAGCTAAAAACAATTAATAATAACAATAATTATAATGAAAAAAAGAATGCATGGTTGCCCTAGCAAACAAGAGCTATTAATGTGACAACAGCAACAGCAACAACGAAAAACAGCAGAAAATAGTATCAACAGCAACAAAAACAACAACAAATAACATCAACAGCAGCAACAACATATTCAACAAGAACACATCAACAGCTTCAACATCCACGACAAGGACATTATCAACAACTGAAACAGTGATTTCAACAATTTATCTTACAAGAATATCATCAACAACTGCATTAGCAGCATCTTGAACAACTGCATCAACAACAACTATAAGAAATAAACGAAGTTGAAAATATTTTAGAGCCAGAGAATGGTTTTGATCTATTAACCTTTTGCTACTCTACACCTACTTCACACGTTTGTTGCAAGTGATGATGTAAAAAATGAANCAAAATTTTTCATTGCTAAGAAAGAATTAATTTTTTTTTTAACCTAATTACAGTAGTAAATTAAAACTATTTTGTTAAAATTATTTATTAAAAAAATATTTGCATCGGATATTATTAAGGTGGAAGCTAAAAACAATTAATAATAACAATAATTATAATGAAAAAAAGAATGCATGGTTGCCCTAGCAAACAAGAGCTATTAATGTGACAACAGCAACAGCAACAACGAAAAACAGCAGAAAATAGTATCAACAGCAACAAAAACAACAACAAATAACATCAACAGCAGCAACAACATATTCAACAAGAACACATCAACAGCTTCAACATCCACGACAAGGACATTATCAACAACTGAAACAGTGATTTCAACAATTTATCTTACAAGAATATCATCAACAACTGCATTAGCAGCATCTTGAACAACTGCATCAACAACAACTATAAGAAATAAACGAAGTTGAAAATATTTTAGAGCCAGAGAATGGTTTTGATCTATTAACCTTTTGCTACTCTACACCTACTTCACACGTTTGTTGCAAGTGATGATGTAAAAAATGAAATTATTGGAAGCAATGATGCTGATAATCCATTAAAGTTATTATCATCAGTTTCTGTTTCCGTTCAAGAAGAACAAAACTGCAGACCCAAGAGGGATTTAAATGAGGATTTAGGTATATCAATGTTTATTTAATGTTTATTTGTAATTTTCTATTTCTTATCTCTTTCTTTAAAAAAAAATAATAATATAAAGAATAATAAATATTAAAATTTAGATTATGAAGCATAAATTGTCACTCGATTGATTGAATTACTGTCTGGTAAAGGTTTACTTAATTGAATTCTGCTGTATATAGCAATTAATTTGATATTGTGAGGTTTATGTTTTATATAATAGATCGCTAGTTTTTTTTAATATATTATGGTTTTAAAATATATGGAAGGTGGAAATCTTAGAGATTATTTGAAAAATAATTTTAATAATATTAATTGGAAATTAAAATTGGGACATTTACATAAATTAGCATCTAATCTCAAAAATATTCATGAATTAGATAGGGAAATATTTTATCAAATGACTTTGACAAAAATTATTATTTATATATTTCAGATTTTGGTCTAAGAATGATGAAAATTTTGAAAAGGAACTTGAAGAATTAACAAAATCTACTTCTGCTTTAAGTATCGGTACGTATTAATTATATTCTCAGATATTTTATTTTTTATAATTAAAAATTTCTAATCTATTTGTATATATATTTAGTTGCATCCGAATTATATGTACCTGATTTTTAAATATTTTTAAATATTTTTAAGAATATATTTTTAAAAAATCTCAACATTAGATATAAATATGGATAATTGACATTAAATTTATATTGTAACAAGATGAGTTTTTATGGCAAGTATGCGTATGAAAAACTAATTGTTTATGACAGATACTTTTTCAATTGAAGAATTTGAAATTTTCAAGTTTTACCAATCATTTGAATAAATTTAATTTTATTATTTTTAAAATAAAAGAAATGATTGTTTGAAATATTCTTTTTTAAAAACATCTAATGATTTTATCTTGCTTTTATTTAAAATATTTTTGTTCTGATTTCAAGATATTTGTTATATATACAAAGAAACTACAGGATCAATTTTAATATTAAGAACGACTTGGCACAGTTGAATTTGTGATAAAAACTTTGACAATTTAGCTACTAACTATGCTAAAATGTTCGTTTGTTTGGACTATCAATATCGGGAATATAATGAAACCACTGATATAATAGTGTAGCGATGAAGAATGTGAAAAATATTTAAAGGATAATATTTAATAATATTATCGGTATTTCAACAATTTAATAATAAATTTATACGTCTATTTATTATTATTTGGCGATGACGAAACTATGGAATTAATGAAAACCAATAATGAAAATAATTAAATACATAAGTGAATAAAAAACAATGAAAAATTAATTCTAAGTTGTTTGTAAATGTAACGTTTCTTGAAAATGTTTGTTATTCAAATTATCAATGTATTTGTATACACTTTTTATATTTATTTTAGAATAAAGCTCAAGACATTTTTACAATGATTGATGCTATCACTTTATTCTTCGTAAACGTGAATTAAATTATTCAACTTTTATGATTTTTTCAATAAAAAAAAAAAAGCTTTAAGAGGTGGTAATTCTTTGTTAAAATAAAATTTACTGTGCATTTTTACGAATCTTGGCTGGTTTATTATATTGACTTTTTCATTAATTAGAAGTTATGAAATCTATTATTTTGTAATCTCTGCCAATTTAAGCTACGGCCTTTTATTTAAGATAAAAAATATTTTTACCTATTTTTCACTAATATGTAAGTCTCTTATTACATGTAAAAATCCTTTACGGAAACTTTGGAACATAGATCTATTAATATAAAAAAAAAAAAGTATTATTCATAAAGATAAGTGATACCTGACTTATAATAAAGTTTAAATTAAATGAATATTCAAAATGGTTTATTTAGATAATGTTTCAAAATTGAAAACATCTGTGAGTAATTATCGGTATTAATTCTTGTGTTAATTAAATTTTAACTAATAGTATTCAAAAAGGTTCTAATCCTACTGGCAAATAGAGCGTATTATTATCAAGTTTGCGTGATACAAACTTTGAGACTGATTTGAGAATTTGTTCGAAACGAAATACTCTGCACATTTGTGACAATATCACGATAATGGATTAAATATGTTATGTGAATTATATGACAAAATTTAAAAAAGTCTGGTTTAATGCAGTTATAAACTTATCCTGATTCGTTCAAGGCCTTCCTTTTTTTTTTTTTAACATAAATTATAAATAGTTTGGGGTTTTCGACCTTTTTGGGAAAAAAAGAATGATCGCGAATTTTGAATTATTTTTTTTGTTCATTTTTGAATGAAAGTAAAAAGAGTCCGCCGTAACCATAGTGTCGTGTCGCTGCATCAAGCATGAAAGTTATGAAATGCACTTTGCAGTACGATCAATTTTGTTCCTTTGACGATCACCATTTCGTGAGACACACATCATAGTCAAAAATAAACGTAAACGGAATTTTTTTTGGTCATAAAAACGAGGTTACGGAAAATTTTCGTGGAAATAGATTTCTCCGTAATTTTGAACATTTTTTTTTTGACTAAACATAGTTTTCATTTTTAACTCTATATATTCAACTTTTTATCTTTTCGAATTTGATTCTGCGAAATTACCTAAAAGGATTCGCTCAAAAAGGAAATTCGCCTAAAGCGGATTCAATTTATCCTTTTTGGAAACCACAAAGTAATAATACTTAATACTAATACTTATACTTAATACTAATACTTTGCTTTCGGAGACTTCGACTACTTCCTCGAAAATTATTTCTTGAAGAATAACTTTATGGTTGATTATCAAGCTAGGATAAATAAAAGCTGCATGTTCATTGATTATAGTTGAAAATAGTTCGATAATAACGAATAATTGACAAACAAGAATAGAAATAAATAAATTCTATTCGATTTGACTATAATAAAAATATCAAAAGAAAGTTCAATTACAACACTTTTAATATTTCTTAATTTTAAATACTATATCACGAAAAATTTTAGTATAAGGTATTTTTAGAATTATGAAAGTGATTAAACGCTAAAAAAAATGATACTGAAAAATCTTAGTTATTTATTAAAAATTTAATAAATAAGCTAACTATATTTGTGCATATATTTTAAAACCATTTTTTTAATTTCCGTCATAAACATATAGAGATACTCAGTTTAGAATAACTAAAATAAAAATATAAAGAATATAATTAAAGCATAAAAACATAAAAAATTCAATTATGAGGAATGTTTCACTAATGGGTTTATATTAATTATAAAGCGAAATAAATTAAGGCAAATGAAGAAAATTATTCCGCTTCTGGATCTGGGGAAGCGATCGATAGTTCTTCATAGCCCTATGCAATTATGTTTATTTATTTTTAATTTGTTGAAGTGATGGTTTATGGGAATTAGATTTGATTCTTTATTTGATTTGTAATGTAATGCCATTTTCTGGTTGGATCCTTTCTAATTTTTGTGAAGACGACCTGTTTTTTTTTTTTTTGCGCACGCTTCTCACGGAAAGTTTTTCAGCTTAAGTTCTCGATTTAAGAAACCTATTAAGGTAATACTTGAGAATTAACTCTCGAATTTCTTTTGACAATAATGATCCTGTTATGATAGATTTTGTAGCAAGTGAATCAATTTTATACTTAAAAGTCAATTTCATTCAGTAAACTGCTATAACATTCATTTCTGAAAATTCAGCCGCTGAAAATGAAAAAATTAATTATTTTGTTTCAAAAGGTTTCCATTGCATTGTTTATAATATAGTAATTATGAAACTAACTTTGTAATAAATATTTTTTTGCTGTATAGAATTTAATTCCATTATTATGAAACTAACTTCATTGTTAATTTTATTGAGTGATATTAACATAACTCATTGGAAGAACGTAAAATAAAATAATTACATCACATCACGTTTATCAAAGTCAAAAATCAGATGAGNTTTTTTTTTTTTTTTGCGCACGCTTCTCACGGAAAGTTTTTCAGCTTAAGTTCTCGATTTAAGAAACCTATTAAGGTAATACTTGAGAATTAACTCTCGAATTTCTTTTGACAATAATGATCCTGTTATGATAGATTTTGTAGCAAGTGAATCAATTTTATACTTAAAAGTCAATTTCATTCAGTAAACTGCTATAACATTCATTTCTGAAAATTCAGCCGCTGAAAATGAAAAAATTAATTATTTTGTTTCAAAAGGTTTCCATTGCATTGTTTATAATATAGTAATTATGAAACTAACTTTGTAATAAATATTTTTTTGCTGTATAGAATTTAATTCCATTATTATGAAACTAACTTCATTGTTAATTTTATTGAGTGATATTAACATAACTCATTGGAAGAACGTAAAATAAAATAATTACATCACATCACGTTTATCAAAGTCAAAAATCAGATGAGTTTCGGATGAGTCAATACAAGCTATAGTCATATACTTTATTTTAGAGAGTTGATTACATAATGATTAAACTAATATTAACCAATAATCAGTAGTTTTTTTCTTATAAATAATTAAATAATTTTATTAATTATTTTTTTGAAAGATAAAGAAATAATGTTTTAATTCTTTTAATTATGACATCTATGTTTTAATTTATTTTCATTTTTTTTTAAATCTTTAAAATTCCAAGATTTTTTTTCCATTAATATTTCCTCTTTTCAGCTGATCTGAGCAATCCCAATAATAATTTCCTAGATTGTTCTGCCCTTCATTATTTCCCCCTTCAATTTCAAGTATCACTGAAATGTTTTCTTATAATCTTAATCTTTTGGAGTTCCAATACCGTCACTATATAGCAATTCCTTAGATTATTATATGCGTCATGGTCTCCGCCTTCAGCTGACTTCAAGAACTCTGAAATGCTTTTGCTTCATCTTTTGTGGTTCCATAACGTAAAAATATCCAAGATTATTCCGTCTCAAATAGTTTCCTGCTTCGGCTGATTTTAAGTACCACTGAAATTCTCCCGTTCGTCTTTTGTGTTTCCAACTCTATAACGATAACAATATCCAAGAATATTTAGTCTTTTAATATTTTTTCCTTCAGCTGACTTCTAGTACCACTGAAATGTTTTCTTTTCATCTTTTGTGGTTTCAATTCCATATTGATAACAAGACTTAAGGCTAAATTGTCCTCCATGGCCTCCCCTTTAAAAACCACAGGAATACTTTTTATTATCTTTTGAAGTTCCAATTCCATAATAATAGCAATATCCTAGATTGAATTGGCTCATGATTTTCCCCTTCAACTGTTTTCAGAAACCATAAAAATGCATTCTCTTTATCTTTTGCAGTTCCAATACCATGTTTATAACAATGTATAAATATTTTTACTTTTAATGGTTTGTAATTTTAGTATTTTGTTAAATTTGCATATGATTTTAAATAATGATATCATTACTAACCTTCAATATTATTATTATTTATTTGGTCGTCACAATCAATAGAATCTGAATAAAAGAAATAGTAATTAGATATAATATTTTTTAATTTTTTATGTAAATAATATTATAATATTATAAAGAATTTTGTTCCAATTAATAAATAAAATAATTTTCCAAAAATTCATCTAATTAGAAATATCTAATTTATAATAATAATATATTAATAAATTTTCGTTCCAATTGGTAAATAAATAATTTTTAAAAATCAATCTTTTATTTACCTGACATATTATAAATATCAACTAAATAATATTAGTGAAGAATTATAAATAATAATAAAAATAAACTTATAAATACAATTTACTTGAGGCATGTGATTGTCCACATTTATTATACTCAGTTTTTCATCAAAATTTCTTGATTTAAAGTATTTACTGCTTCATAATTTCTGTACTCTTTTCTTTGAATGTACAAACGAATCCTAGCTGTGATGGATCTGACCATTAAACCGCAGGTAACGCGCATATAAAGGCAATAAGGAATGGGCAAAATTTGATTTTTCTGTATTTTTAATAGATTTTTAAATGCACCATAATGTATGTTGGAAACTATAATACCCTCTGTTATAAGATTTGTAGACCGTTGGCAGCTATGTAATTTTAAATAACATTGCTTCCTCAGGGTCTACAATCTAGAATAATAAATCACGACGGAAAATAATCGATTGGGTTGATGATAAAAAGCATGTTTTTACTCTTTTTTTTTTTTATTTTTTTTCTATATTTTATTTCACAGTTATTATAAAAGAATTAAGTTCATAAAATAACATCACAATCAATATTATCATTCTGTTCGGTTAAATATAAATAAAGGTACAGAATAATATAGAAATAAAGAAGCAATAATAGAACTTTCATTTATTTTTTTTTGACGAAGATATAATAAATAAATATCATCTTTTATCCTTGACTAACCTATTTTTCCCAACTCTGCTTATATTATTAGCGCCCCTTATTATAGATTATTTAACGAAATATTAAAATTTTTTTTAAAAAAAATTCAAAGTATCAAATTAAATTAAATAAATAAATTGAATTAATACAAATATGTTGTTTGTTCGAATTGTTGTAAAATAGTACAAGGCCCAACACCCAAGACATTCAGAGAAGTGGATTGCTTTGTTTAACAAAAACTAATAAAATTAAAATAAAAAAGTAATAGAAAACGTAGTATTTTTTGTATTATCAGATGAATTTACATATGCAGAATTTAAATCAAATTTAAATATAGGAGATTGCAAAGATTAATTAATAATAAAAAAATAAATAGTAATTAATTATAATTTTTATTCTGAAGGTTGGAGATCATACTATTTGAATTCAGAAAGCAAGTTGGTTATAGCGCACCACCCTCGATGAAACCAATTATCAATCATGAATTCGGGAAATAATTGCAATCACCGTTTATATTTTAGTAAAAAGATATAACATTTTTACTAAAAAGAATAATATAAAAGAAAGATTGATTACAAAGATTTCAGTAAACAATTACTGATATGGAAATGCTATTTTTTCGGGAGTCTTTATTCTATATATACTTTCTTGTACTAAAGATTCTGGAATGAACAATTTCAACATACAAGCATATGATCACTGGAGAAAATATCAAACAAGATACTTATATAATCTGTTACAAATTATAAAGTGAAATTGTGAAGAAAATAGAATCAGATGCGTGTACAAATTTAGTCATTTTTTTATTAACAAAAATTGATTTCACAGTAAATTACAAATTTTTGGCCCTAATAGCTACGCTTTAATAAAAATTTACAGTTATATAATTTAAATCGAAATAAATCACTAAAATAAATCTTTTAAAAATAAGTTTACAAATAATTCAAATTTGATTTATTGATCATTTGAACTAATATTACCAATATATTTATTTATATCAAATTTTGAAAATGATTCATGAATAGTAGAACTATGCTGCATTAAAGGAAGGCTTATAAGATGTGAATCAGACCAAATAGCTTCATTACTTAGTGATTCAGAATCTATATTTTGCATTTCTTGATCTGCATTTAAAAACATAAGTGCATTTTCTGTAGTTTCATCAAAATCTTCAATCCATCCCTCAAATATATTAAAAATTATTTCAGCACTCGGACGTTCAGATGGATCATTGTGCCAACATTTCTTCATCAATTCAACATAACATTGAGGTGTTCCTTTATTAATTTTTGGACGATATCCATTGAAAATAGATACTGCCAGTTCTGGATCATAAAATTCTCCCTCAAATGGTATTTTTCCTGTTGATATTATCCACATTATAATTCCAACACTATAAATATCCGAAGCTTGTGTATATTTACTATTATTCATGACCTCTGGTGCAATATATGGTAATACACCATATATTCCAGATGATAAGATCTCATTTACAGGTCTACATAATCCTAAATCTCCCAATCTTATGAATTTTGAACCATCATGTGCTTCAGTTATCATTAGATTACCAGGATGAAGATCACGATGAATAAATCCTTTACTGTGAATGGTTTTCAATCCTCTAAGAAAAGAATTCAATAACCATAACCGTTCTTTCCAAGGCAATGTCTTATTTTTCTGAAGAAAGTTTTGCAAATTTCCATTTTTCATATATCGCATAACTATTGCATATTCTTTTGTCTTTGGATCTTGTGTTATACCCAAAATTGGTAAAACATACTTATCTCGGCAACTAAAGTTTACTATTAACTTTATAAAGTTATAAAGTTAAATTACATATTTAATACATTAAAAAATTAATACACTTAATATATTTACCTCTTTTAAAAATTCAGAGCTAATTTGTTGTGAATTCTTAAGTTTCTTCAAAGCAACTTGATTTGAATTATAGAATCTAAATAATTCTTCAGGCATGTCTATCCATTCTGCTTTCCAAACACTACCAAAACCCCCTTTAGCTAAATATTCTATATCTTTAAATTGACTATAATCTATCCATTTCCAAATTTCCCATTCCTTTGCATTTTCATCTAATTGAGACATGTGAATAATCTTGTCAATTTCATAATTATTACTGGTCCATTTCGACAAATAGCTTATTTCAATAAGTTTACAGTTTGAACATACATTTTTTTGAATGTTTAAATTCCCACAATCATGACATCTACTAAAAGTTTGAAAATATTTTTTACAAATTTTATTGCAATCATTATCTTTCCAACAAATACAGCACATGTTATAAGCGTTTTTAATGCTTTTAATAAATTTAAATTTATTTTTCTCAAATTTTGAGAGTACAATTTCATTTCGATATAAATATTCAACTGAACTCTGCCTATATTTATTTCCTCCTTCTGCTGATTTCACATACCACTGAAATACTTTCTCTTCACCCTTTGTTGTTCCAATTGCATTTTCGTGACAATATCCAAAATTATTCTGTCCGCTAGTATTTCCCCCTTCAGCCGATTTCATGTACCATTGAAATGCATTCTTTCTATCTTCTGTGGTTCCAATTCGATAGTAATAATAATCTCCAAGATTATTTTTTTCTTTACTATTTTCACCTTCAGCTGATCTCAAGCACGACTGGAATGCTAAAGTCCTATATTTCTTATATTGATGACAATAACCAAGATTATTTTGTCTTTTAAGATTTCTCCTTTCAGCTAATTTCTCTTCGTCTTTTGTTGTTCCAATCCCATTTCTGTAACAATAATCAAGATTATTCTGTCCTCTAATATTTCCCCATTCAGCAGATTTCAAGTACCATTTTAATGCTTCTTCTTCATCTTTTTCTGTTCCAATTCCATGTTGATAACAGTAACCGAGATTATTCAGTCCATCACTATTTCCCTCTTCAGCTGATTTCAAGTACCACTGAAATGCTTTCTCTCCATCTTTTATTGTTCCAATTCCATATTGATGACAATGTCCAAGATTATTTTGTCCGCTACTATTTCCCCCTTTAGCTGATTTCAAGTACCACTGAAATGCTTTCTCTTCATCTTTTATTGTTCCAATTCCATTTCTATAGCAATATCCAAGTTTACATTGCCCGTAACTATCTTCTCCTTCAGCTGATTTCAAGTACCACCGGAATGCTTTCTCTTCATCTTTTGCTGTTCCAATCCCATATTGATAACAAATTCCAGATTATTCTGTCCTGTATTATTTCCCCCTTTAGCTGATTTCAAGTACCATTGAAATGCTTTCACTTCATCAGTCGTTGTCCCAATCCCATAGTAATAACAATCCCCAAGATCATTTTGTCCATTACTATTTTCACCTTCAGCTGATTTCAAGTAGCACTGAAATGCTTTCACTTCATCGTTTATTACTCCAATCCCATATTGATGACAATAGCCAAGATTATTCTGACCTATGATATTTCCCCCTTCAGCTGATTTCAAGTACCACTGAAATGCTTTTCCTTCATCCTTTGTCGTTCCAATCCCATTTTGATAACAATATCCAAGATTATTCTGTCCAGTACTTTCTCCCCCTTCAGCTGATTTTAAGTACCACCGAAAAGCTTTCTCTTCGTTTATTGTTGTTCCAATCCCATATTGATAGCAATGTCCAAGATTATTCTGTCCGGTACTTTCTCCTCCCTCAGCCGATTTCAAGTACCACAAAAATGCTTTCACTTCATCTTTAGTTGTTCCAATCCCGTTTCTATAACAATTACCAAGATTATTCTGCCCACTACTGTTTCCCCCTTCAGCTGATTTCACGTACCACTGAAATGCTTTCTTTTCATCTTTTATTGTTCCGATCCCATTTCTGAAACAATAACCAAGACCATTCTGTCCAATAATATTTCCCCCTTCAGCTGATTTCATGTACCACTGAAATGCTTTTACTTCGTCTTTTGTCGTTCCAATCCTATTTCTATAACAATAACCAAGATTATATTGTCCAGTAATATTTCCCCCTTCAGCTGATTTCATGTACCACTGAAATGCTTTCTCTTCATCTTTTGTTGTTCCAATTCCATTTTCATAGCAATAGCCGAGATTATTCTGTCCGCTACTATTTCCACCTTCAGCTGATTTCAAGTACCACTGAAATGCTTTCTCTTCATCTTTTGTGGTTCCAATCCCATAGTAATAACAATCTCCAAGACTATTTTGTCCATTGCTATTTTCACCTTCAGTCGATTTCAAGTAAGACTGAAAAGCTTTCTCTTCATCTTTCATTGTTCCAATTCCATATTGATAATAATGTGCAAGATTATATTGTCCTATAATAATTCTCCCTCCAGCCGATTTCATGGACCACTGAAATGCTTTCTCTTCATCTCTTGTTATTCCAATCCCATATTGATAACAATATCCAAGATTACTCTGTCCTATAATATTTTCTCTTTCAGCTGATTTCAAGTACCACTGAAATGCTTTCTCTTCATCCTTTTTTGTTCCTATCTCATGTTGATAACAATATCCAAGATTATTCTGTCCAATACTTTCTCCCCCTTCAGCTGATTTTAAGTACCATCGAAATGCTTTCTCTTCATTTTTTGTTGTTCCGATCCCATATTGATAGCAATGTCCAAGATTATTCTGTCCGATACTTTCTCCTCCCTCAGCCGATTTCAGATACCACTTAAATGCTTTCTCTACATCTTTTGCTGTTCCAATCCTATTTCTATAACAATTACCAAGATTATTCTGTCCGCTACTATTTCCCCCTTCGGCTGATTTCAGGAACCATTGAAATGCTTTCTCTTCATCTTTTATTGTTCCAATCTCGTATTGATGACAGTAACCAAGATTATATTGTCCTGTAATACTTCCCCCTTCAGCTGATTTTAAGTACCACTGAAATGCTTTCTCTTCACCTTTCGTTGTTCCAATCCCATGTTGATAACAATAACCGAGACTATTTTGTGCTGTAATATTTCCCCCTTCAGCTGATTTCAAATACCACTTAAATGCCTTCACTTCTTCTTTTCTTGTTCCGATCCCATAGTAATAACATTCACCAAGAATATTCTGTCCCTCCATATCTCCGTCTTCGGCTGATTTTAAGTACCACTGAAATGCTTTCTCTTTATCATTGTTTATTAGAATTTCATTACGTTGAATGTTTTCCATTTCTGTTGAAATTATATTCAGAATAAAGTTTTATTAAAAACAAAACTTGAAGCTTAACATAGATATAAATTTAAGTAGGCTTTAATATATATATATTCGATTATCGGAACCATCATTATTTGTTCGATCCGCATTCAATATAAATAATAAATAGTTTGGGAAACAGTTAGGATTTTTTAAGGAAATCGCTCCTTTTTGGATAAAGGAATGATTTTCGCGTTTGTTTTTTTTTGTGTCGGAATTTTTTTGATTGTAAAAGGAAATGATTTTCATGTCATAATTAAAATAATAGCTGATCGGCATATAAATAAAAATAAGTTTTTGTTTTCAACTTTCCGAAATTACATAAAGAAAATCGACGTGAACTAAAAAAAGAATTGAATTGCAAAAATGATATTCTTATTTCTTTAATTTTTTTTTATTAGTTAGCTAAGCATATAAAAAAAATATAAATTTCGTATTAATAAAAAAGTAGTAAATGTAAAATAAAGCCCTTTATAAAATTTATTTTCAAGTTTTTTAATAAAATATCCAGAGCAGCAATTCCCGTGAAGAACTGAAATATATAAAGCTGATACAGCTGAAGAAATTTCAAAATTATGATGTTTATTAAATTATTTTTTTCACATAAAATAATTCGTAATTATATATTGATCTATCAAAAAAATATTATTATTAATTTTATCCTTAAAGCATTAATTTTTCTACTATTCATTATAATTATATTATATTATAGCACAAGGATCTTCACCCAAAAATTGGAACTCTTCATAAGTTATAAGTTAATATAATAAGCTTTGTTCAGCACACAATAATAATTTTTACAATTTGTTTGTGAACCAAAATTTTAATTTACGTATTTTCGTTAATTGTGAAATTTAGTAACAGAATTTTCATAATAATAATAAAGGCCTCTTTGTGTTGCACAATTATTCCTTAATGATAAAATGTCATGATTATTGCATTGATGTAGTGCAATGACTTTATTATAATTACACATTAAGTTAAATGAAAAATATACGGAATATATCGTATCATACAAAAATAAGAAAAATAAAAAATTCAAAGTAAAAAAATAATAAAAATGTGAAACCTTCATAGGATATTAAAAAAATTACATTAAAACTTATTTCAACGAAAAACTAAAAGTAAAATATGATAGATGTATTTAGTAGTTCCCAATTAGTTTGTATGAGCCTTATTTAGCAGATTGGTAGCTTGGCTTGGAATAAATCAATTTATTGAATAATAAAATAATTGACGTTCGTAAAAACCATTTTAAATAATATAAGACTTTCTGCTATTTGCATATATAAATAATAGTGATAATAATTTATCTGTTATAATTCATTGTAAAGTGTTATAACTCACTTTACTTTTTTATAATAGATAATAAATAGTTTGGATTTTTTCATGAAAATCGCTCATTTTCGGGAAAAAAAGGAAATGATCTTCGTATTTTTTGTTAATTTTTTTGCAAAAAAAACAAATTCAATTTTATTTTTTTGTATTTTTCACTTTTGATAAATAAAAAGTATGGAAACAATTTATTTTTTTCGCGGATTTTTTTGATTCAAGGGGTTCGTAACCATAGTGTCAAGCTGCTGCATCAAGGCTAAAAGTTATAAGATGCACTTTGTGGATAATCAATTTGTTCCTTTGATGATCACCATTTGCTATATTAAGCCTAAAAGTTATGAGATACACTTTTTTATTTCATTTTAATTTTGTTTCTTTGATGAAAAATTTTTTATTTTTGACAAAGTGAATTAAAAAAAAATAAATCAAAAAAAATATGTATTTACTCTTACAAAATAAAAAATGTATATTGATATGAATTTTTTGTTCGTAAAAATGTAAATTTTTAATAAAGGCGGTATTATGTAATCAAGTAAGTGGTGCATTTTTAATATTACTATTTTATTTATTTATTTTTTTTCATAAAAATAAAAAAGCAAATTTGAATTTGAAGCATATTTTATAATAGATAACAAGAGTTCAAGGTTAGGGAAGTTTGGTTTTTAAATTAAAATTGTATATTTTTCCATTTATTATGCTTGATGTACTTAATTCATAATACTACTGTTTTATCGTTAAGTGTTTTGTATAATGCAATTCCATTAACTATGGCAGATGCAAATGTTTCTTTTGTGAACTTATAAATTAAAAAACTAATAGTTACAATTTTTTTTTGTTCAAAAATGTCAACTACTTTTGAAATTTTAGCATATATAAAGGGAACATTTGCATCTGGCATAGTTAATGGAATTGCTTTATACAAAACACTTAATAATAAAACAGTAGTATTATGAATTAAGTACAGCAAACATAAATAAATGGAAAAATATACAATATTAATTTAAAATTCAAACTTCCTTAACCTTGAACTCTTGTTATACTACTATTATTATTTTTTTATTTTTATTGATAATTTCTTTATACTTTCTTTTTTTTTTACACCATTACTTTCCTCTAATACTTTATTGATAATCTAAAACTTTTATTTTTTTACTCTTATTTTTTTTTATTTATTTTTAATTATTATTATTATTATTTTTTTTTATTAAATTTTGAATTTCCACTACTCAATTAGTACAACAATTGTCATTAATGGATCTTACAACATATGACCTTTACACTAAATTTCTTGATGGGTCTTACAACAGCTGAAACCTCCCCAAACAAATAAAAGACCTTAAAAACAAAACTAAACATTTCATAATTCAAGAAGGACTCTTGTACAAAGTTAATAAAAGACAACAACAAAATCCATTAAGAGTGTTACAGCCTCAAAAAGTTAATGCTGTATTATATAGCCTCCATAATGACCCTACTTCTGGACATTTTGGATTTCAATCCACTTATCATCGGATAGCAATAAGATACTTTTGGCCACAAATGGAAAATGACATAAAAAACTATATTAAGAGTTGTATTGTTTGTCAATGAAAGGGAAAACCACAAACTCATGAAACAATTGCATCCTATAAAAATTGGCAAACCATTTCAAAAAATAGGCATGGATATTGTAGGACCACTTCCAATAACCTCCAAAGGGAACAGATATATAGTGGTAGCCACTGATTACCTAACTAAATGGCCTGAGGCCAGAGCAATAGAAAGAGCCACAGCTGCATCTGTAGCAGATTTCTTCATTGAAGATATAATACATAGACATAGTTGTCCACAAGAATTAGTTACTGACCAAGGAACACACTTCAATAATCACTTGATAAAACTTATGTGCCAAAGATTGGGAACTAAACACATTATGGCCTCTGCTTATCATCCTCAAGCTAATGGTTTGGTGGAAAGATACAATTGTACTCTCTGTGAAGTTTTAACTAAATGTGTTTCACAGTCTTCAAAGACTGGGATTCTTTTATTACCCCAGCACTTTTTGCATATAGAACAACTAAACATAGCACAACACATTATGAACCATTCTTTTTAGTTTATGGAAGAGAATCAATACTTCCAATAGAATTAAATGTTGTTGCATACCCTTCTGAAATTTTAAATGAATCACAACATGAAGCTAATATATTTAGAAGAATTGAATCAATAATTGGAAATCTAGCTGAACAGAGAATACAAACAGTAGAAAAAGTAACCAAATCTCAGGTTTACCAAAAAGAGAGACATGATAAAAAGTTTAAAATAGAAAGTTATGATATTGGAGATAAAGTTTTGTTATACCACTCACTGTTGGACAAAAACTGGTCTGGAAAAGTGGTTAGGACCATATTACATACATAACACAATGGGAAATGGTTCTTACAAGCTAAGAACACTGGAAGGACAAGTTCTAAAAAAGAAGTGCTCAGGGTAATCACCTAAAATTATATCATGAAAGACAATATTAATTAATAAATATAGTTTAACACTAAAAGCATATTCTTTATTTAGTATAGTTTCTTTTTCTTTTCTCATCTTTTCCTATTTTACTTTTATTTTAATTGTCCTTTGATTTTGCCTATCCTCACACAAAATTCTCTTTTTAATTAAATTTTGAAAATACTTTCTGATATATTAAACTTTTTTTTTATCTTAATGAAATCTACACACTCTGTAACACTCAAAATAATGATTGTCCTCCATCTCAATACTTGAAATCTCGTACAAACAAGTTGATTTAATATTCAAAATTATAATATTAATTCCTTTTTATTCTTTTTATTCTTTTTTATTTTATTTTTTTTACCTAATATTTTTTTTATTCACTATTACTTGAACTTTGAAACTGTCATTTAATCATTAATTTGGAAACCCATATAACAACATTTAATTATTCTTTATTTTATTCCCTTCCATTCTTCTTCTTCACAACTATTACAATGAATTTTGAAAATTTACCCTTAAAAACATGTCTATTGAAGAAATTGCTATTATTCTTCAAGAAAACTCAGACAAGAAAAGGATACAAGAATTGTTTCAATTACAACTGAGGAAATTTATTATAATGAAACAGGGAACAAAGAAATCAATACCAGAGCCCAAAGAATAAAGAAAAAGTTACAGTTATATAAAGAGGATCTCCACAGAAATTCTCCATTACTTAATTCCTTTCCAGATATTTATGGAGACAATTGGGAAGCTAAACTTAATGAAGTTTGTTTAAAAATTCAAGAAGAAAAGGCACCCAATCTAAAGTTGCAAAGATTCTACCAGTTAGGTGTCTTGCTGGAAGAAAAAAAGTGGAATGAATTTGCAAGGACAGAACTTAAGAAATACTACTCTTCTCAAAAATTAAAGAAGTGTGGAAATCTTCCAGTCGTATATATCAGTTGTACTCTGCAAGGGGTACAAAATTTGTTTAAAGCTAAAAACATCTCTCCATTTGTGTTATTTAGAATGCTTAAGGAAGATATTGAAGTCTTACCTCAAGAATCAAGAGCAATAGGTTTCCAGGAACTGTTTGGAGTTTCGTAGGAGCTCAATGATTAAGAAGGGGAAAATGTTAGAAGTTTTTTTTTAATTGTTTTATTTCTCTTATTATTTTTATTATTTATTGTTATAATTCTTTCTTGTTATGTCTTATTTACTATTTATTATTATTTATCTCTAGCTTTATTTATTATTACTTAGTAGTTATTGTATTTGTTTTGACATATATATATTCAGTTATTTTTATTTTTGTATAGTTAGTTAATTAAATAACACCTTAGAATGGTATCATAGTAACTAAAGTAGAATTAGAATAGAAAAGGCTAGTTGACTATCAAAGGAGGGTCTAGGACCTCAAAGGAGGGCTTAAGACCTCAAAGGATGGTCTAGGACCTCTAAGAGTAGAAATGTATATAAAGACAAGAGAAATTGTCTTGTCCAAGTCAGTTTTGGAGTTTATTCAATTCCTATTTCTTTTATTTTAATAAAAATAAATAATCACTTTATACTTTTGTCTTAAAGTGTTGCTGAAATAACTCAAACTCACCTTTGATCTTTATTCTTAGTTTATTGAATTTATGATTATTTTGATTATTGATTAATTATAGTTATTGATTATTTGTTTGTTAATTAGTTAGATAAATTGATATTATCCTTGTTTAATTGAATTCCTTCTATAGTTATATTTTATTCCCCAAGTATCTATAATCATTCACATAATTTAACCAACACCAGCTTATCACCAAGCTAAACCACTATAATTTAGTAAGCTTGCTCTCCCAGGTGGTAACACTGGCACAATTTAATTGTTCATTGAGCCAAAATTTAGCTGGCGAAAATTAATTAGCCAAAGGCACAATTATTGAGCCAGCCTTGATATCAATTGAGCCTTCCACTCTTAACTGTACCACTTGAATTTTGTCTTTAAAAAATTTTATCTTACAAACAATCAATTTTAGAATACATCAAGAATTATATAATATAGAAGCATTCTAGTACACTATAAGGACGAAACATCTATAATATCTATCTCTCAATTCTACATTACAATTTTTTGTAAGTTGTTTTGTCATTGGTTTAAGATAATCAATATTATCTTTTTTTAATTTTACAGGTTTTTCGTTGTAATCAATTATGATTTTTAATTGGTGATACTTCTTAATATAATAATTAAGATGATTAGATTGTTCACCAGGTTCCAAAAGAAAATACAATCTTTCTTAATTCAAAAGTCTATTTATTTCAGATGTTATTTTAGGAGATTCATTTGCTATAATGAAATATAAATTAATTTATATAATAAATTTACATTAATAATATTAATATACAATAAATCCTTTAATTAACTTACTTGTTCAATAGATTGTGCATTAAAAAGTGTAACAAGACCAGCTTCATAAATTATTTGTCCTATTCCTCGTTCATTTAAATTTTCATGTAATAATTTTAATCCATAAAGTCTTTTAATAAAAGTAATTACTATCCGTTTACCTGACAATCTAGATTTAATTGTACAATTCATTCTTTCTATATAATTATTAGTTGTCATTGGATTTAAATGAGATACATTAGGAAAACAACCTGTATCAATAAATTGTAATTGCTATTCATCACACTTCTAATTATTAGTTAAATCATTAGTAATTGAAATTTTTTGTTCTTTTTTAAATGGAAGTATGTTGATAAAATTTTCATAATGGCTAGCCATTTCAAATACTGTTTTTTTTATTCTATATCTATATCGAGCTATTAATTTAAAACCCAATGTAATTGGATATCTAAATTAAAATTTTAAAATTTATTTTAAAATTAATTTTATTTAAAAATTATATAATTACATTAATAAATAAAATATAAAATTATTACCTGAATAATTGTGGAATGTTCCATTCTTTTAAATTGTTATCAAATGTTTGCATAATGTGAAACCAGCAAAGAATAGTTCCACGTGCATGTGCTAATCCTTTTACTCCAAGTTTTGAAGGTCTATGTTTGTCAATCATTAGATATGGATTCCATATTTAACTATTACAATCTCGAATTCTTTTAAATCCTTTGTTGTTTGAAAGATTTTTGTAGTGTCATGGATGATTACAATTAAGATCATTACATGGTATATTTTGTTTAATTGCACTTACTGCTAGACGTATCATCCAGTTGTTTTCTTTATTAAACCTATTATGTAATTAAAATAAATTAATAAATATATAATTAAAATAGATTAATAAATATATAATTAAAATAATTTAATAAACATATAATTAAAACAAATTAATAAATATATAAGTTCCATGTCCTATATTATTTTCAACAATCATAGTTAAAATTGGTGCACGAGATCATATTTTCTATCAAAACTGTCCAAAATCCCTACCATTGCATGACCAAAAATTATCAGATACAGTTAATTGATAATAGTGTTCTGCAGAATCTTCAGGTTGAAATAAATCTGGCTGTTGATAATATAAAACATAACCTTTAGGCTTCAAAACTTCAATTAAATAATGAAAAATTGTCCATGGACCAATATCCTCTTTGAATCTCCTGTCTTCACAATCAATAAAACTTTTTAATTTTTTATTATTACAAACTTCTTTACTATTTGATAATGCTTCAGTTAATTCTTCTTTTTTTCACCATTTAATGAAACCAATAATTTTCCTTTTATATTTTTGGTTGATAAATGGTCCGTGCGCGATCAACAATAATTTTATCTCTTATTTGCCGTGTTAAATTAATTCATGTAACTTGTATATTTCCAGTATCCAATATGCAAGTGGGATGATGACTTTCTTCTATTTTTATATGAAGTTGATGGCTTGTATTAAGGTATGACAATCATGAAAAAGGATTTAGTCTAACAGAGCAACGGTATATATCGTAACCATTTTTTAAGTTATTAGGTAAATTATAATTTGGACAACTTTCTCCACATAAATTTTTCCATCACATGATCCATGACCAGCACAATTTGTCTTTTTTGATGCCAGTTTATTAATTCAATATATTCTTGACCTTTTTTTGATTTTTGTTTGCCATAAAGATCTTCCCATTCTAAAAAATCAACAGCACTTTCTACACGATGGAGTTCAATAATTTTTTCTTTTATCAATTGTGTTGTTGTTAATCGACTTTGTGACTTTATAAAGTGTATCTTTTAATAGTGGGTGCTTTGATAAATACCACTATGCTACGTGTCCAAAAGGAACTGGAACTGTATTATCACTATTGTAAATAATTTGACTTTCAAAAGACATTTTATTTGATTTTAATATTTGTTCTGAAATTGTAAAACTTTTAAAATGCGTAATTGTATTTAAAGCTTATGTTTATTTAAAAGAATAAAAAAAAACAACTTTTTTAGGTTACATCCAAAATTCTAACTTCGGTAATTGGTGGCTTATATCCGCGAAATTATTCCAATAGGTTTTTCGAAAAAAAAACTTTATTTTTTTGATAGTCTCATTAAAAAAATTATTTAATATTTTTCTAAAATAAAAATGAGTAGTAAAGCAACTACGGTAAAAGAATATCAAATAGCATTGTTTGTGTTGGCATTTAACAAATAATGTTATTTTATTATTATTCATATCCAATAAAAATTCTCCAAAGAAACATAAGTTTTTTTGTATTGTTACTGAAATAAATAAATTAAAAGAAAAAATACTTAAAAAAAATTGTAGCAAGTTCTTTAACATTATATACAACTAGTGAAAAATAATGATTTTGTCATTCTACAAATATTATCAATATGCATTAGTTAAAATAAAGAGTTGCTATCTCGAAATAATAATTATAACCCATTCATGAGAATATGCACGGAAAAACCTAATTCTAATATATTCTTTCCAGACGGGATTTTATAAGCATCTCTTTGCTCTCTTCTCGCTTCACACTTTCTTTTTTTTATTTCGGCGATTTTGACATTGGCAACCTGGCACCTCCCGAATTATGGACCAATAAAATTTGGAGGAGGCATAGTATAAGAGTCCGTACCCCCGAGGCAGACGCCCCGGGGCAGAGAGAGAGAAAGAGAATCTATACCCGGGGTACAGGTTAAGGGTCATCAAAATAACCATTTTTGTCACAAGTATTTGATATATCAAAAAAAATAACCACAGGTCTCTCACCCACAATGTCTGATAATATAACACTCAATTGCCTAGTTTATTGCGACCCGAAAAAAAAGGCTTTTGAAGTCGAGATAGAAAAAAATAAGTCTGTTAGTTCGTTTAAGGAAAAAATTAAGGAGAAGCTCTATCCTCAGTTTGAGAGTATTGCTGCCAAAGATATTGTGCTATGGAAAGTAAACGTTCCATTCGGTGAGAACACCATGAAGGTTGACATAGTCCTGAAAAATGATAAAGACACGGGTGTCCAGGAATTATCACATCCAACTAAAAAAATCGGTATTGTATTTACCGAGAATATCACAGATGATTCTATCCATGTTGTTATTGAACGACTCTCTGGTAAGTAGCAGATGGCAAATATTTCCTGTTAACGATACTTAATTGGCTTGACAATACCTTTTTTTTTTTTCTCAAAAGAAACGATTGAGGGCGATAAGCAAGGCATGTGCCAATATTTCAACCTATCTATTTTTCCGATATAACAATTATAGTAGTTAGAGCTCTATAAAAAGGGAAGATCATAGGAAAAGAATGTATAAAAACCATTATTGTATTTCATCTTTTCATTCTTTGCAAATGCTTCCGCTTCATATTTATAGTTCATGATGTTAGTGGAAAAATTCTCAATGCATTTAAAAAAATACCTAATTTGACACTTCCTGAAGTTGATGAACTTGCAAACTTCCTTGAAAAGCCTATCCCAGAAAATATGAAGATGCCTCTCTCTCAACGTGAATATGATAATTTTTTGAATCCAAATTTGGATGATCTATGCACATCAGAAGACCTCGATATTTTATTCCAGGTCAGCAAAACTGAAAGTGCTTATAAATTCACTATCAAGACTCTGGGCTGGCCAATTCTGAATAATCCACCTTCGGAGGAGGGAACCAAGTATTCTTATGTTTCATTCTGGGATGCTAACATCAGATTTCCTCTGGAGCTCCTTATTTCCGATGGTAAATCTGTCCGAAACTCATCTCAACATACGAGCACCTTTGCCAAACAACCAGATTATGGTTTTATCGTCAATCATGTTTGTCCGTTTAGAGGAGAGGAAAAATCTCCCATCAATAACGAAGATGCGAAAGCCAAACTCCGGGATAAACTTTGTTGGACCTATGATCCAGCTCCGTATGTTTTAGGTAAGATCTTATGCTTATTTCAAAATATGTTGCATTCTAAACGTTATTTTTTGATCTTACAGGCTACTATGCAAATGGGCCAGATGTGACATTTGTTGCCATTTGCCGACCTCTACGTGGTAACAATCCTGATGTTGTTAACATTGTAAAGTCAAATTTAAATCAAAGAAGTGATCGTATTATAAATCTGCGACGAATAATTAATCTAAGTGTTCTAATCAAGTCTCTTCAAAAAGTGATCGGATGGCGCGAAACACCCGAATTCCAACCTATTCATAGGTGAGTTGAAAATTTTGTCTTTGTAATTTCTGCATACTGATATCTTTTTTATATATTTTTTCCATCCATATTACAGAGACAAAAAGACTATTACTGTGTGGGCTACGAACATTAAAAAAACCTTCACAGATGAAACGGAATCTGAGGCTCGAGTTGAAAAGCTCAAGAATGTTTACTTTTTATTGAAAAAAAAAGGAGTCCCAAATGTTGATGATCTCCTCCAGGCTGGAAAAGGTGCGGTATATCTTGGTCCAAAAGGAATGAGTGTAAGGCCAAATAATCAGAAGGAACTCCTTGAAGCCATTGCTTGCATTCTCGAGGCGCTTGTGGTAAGTATGTATGTAATTATCAGATGATGTTAGCTGAATATTTCTCATCCGTAAATTTCAATGCAGGTTATGCATGATGGTGATAAACCTATCTTCCATCAGGATATTCGATGGGCCAACATTATTCGACTACCAGGTGAACCTAGTGAATCGTCAAAATGGATTCTTATAGACTGGGATGAAGCTGAAGGGCCTCTGACACGACCGGCGATTCATCTCGCAAAAGAAAACCATGCCCCAGAAGTGTTCCAGGAAAATCACTACGGTGAAGTTGATATGTGGGGTGTAGGAAGACTAATAACCGAAGCAAGTAAATGGATTATTGACATATCGCCGAAAATCATTGAATTTGGGAGAGAAATGCAAAACTATAATAGGCCAAATGCTCGAGATGCTTTGGAAAAGATTAAATCTTTCATGACTTGACGGATAAAAGAGAATGTGAGGGGATCACAAATACTTTAAAAAGGAGCAAATGGATTGTATTTCAAAATGCATTTCGTTCTCACCCTTATCAAATCCAGCAGATTGAATCATTTACAGCAAAATTTGAGGTTAATACGAATTTTTAGATATCGGTATACTTGATCACAAGATGTTGGTATTCTGACTTCGTGACGCACGTCGCGATCTCGAAGTTTGCACTTTTTTTACATGCACATTAAATAATAAAGTTTGTCCAAAACAGGCTTTGTGTTTTATAATTAACCGATCAACATGTAATAAATTCGGAAAAAATACTTTATTAATATAAATAAAAATATATACATGATAGTTTAAGTTACAAAAATAATTATCCTTTTTTTGTACACAACGCCTTGTTCGTTACTTGCTGTTATCCTGTCCTTTAATAACTCCACGATGATCCCAACCCAATTATTCGTTGTACACTGTTTCGGGGGAATTTCAATATTTTATTTGATTGCAGGTTTATTTGATATTTATCCTCACTAGTATAATAAAGTCCGTCGGTAGAAAATATAATGAAATACCATTCCGTTGTTAAAAATAAAAAAGTAAGATTAATAGTGGAGCTAATGTCTAAAAACACATATAAACCGTAAATATTATACTCTGCAATTGATAATTATAATATTTGTTATACCTGTAAATACTATTCCATAAAGATAATCATAATCATCATTATTAAAAGCTTGTTTTTTTTAAAAAAAAAAAATTTATACCAAAATCCTGCCAATAAAATTTGTTCATATTTATTGAGTGCAACACAAAAGATAATAGATGTAACGGCTTCAAAATAATGGATCCATTTTCACCACATCAAAATACTGAGATATATGCATTTATATAATTTAATATCACAAGAATGTGACAACATGATCTTGTTTCTAATATACCCGTAATTATTGGTTCTTTCATCTGTTTCATCAGGAATGTAATGTTTTACAGTTGCAAAAAATCTGACGATGTATGTAGTAACTAGTATATTTCTTATTTATTATGGTCATCTGGAAATTTTTTTAACCATAAATTTACGAAAATAAATTATACGATCCGTATAAATTTATGTAAAATTTTGCGAAAAAAATGAAATTTTCTGCATATATTCTGTTTTTAATCAGTACAGTATCAGCCTTCAAAACTTTAGATTTTCAATAAATGAAGATCTAATCAAAAATTCTATTTGACGTGACGAAGTCAAGAATATAAATCTTTTGATGCATGTATATATATTTTCTAAAAATTCATCACGAAATTGCAATAATTTATGTTCTTTAATATTTTAATATTTTGGACAAGTACAAAGAGTGCATTTAATAAGTATTGGAGATTTCTTAAACATAATCTTTCAAAAGAAGGATATTAGAAGATATGGTTATACATATTTTAAAAAATTCAATTTTTTTATTTTTTTGTTTAAATTAAATTAAATATCACAAACAAAAAGCGCCCCAACCTAGACCACTTGTTTATATAAAAAAAAATTCAAAGATTTAGAAAATTTATCCTCTTCGGCTTTCTTTTAAGTTCGGTCGTCATATAAATATTTTACTTAATTTCTTGTATAAATCCTTCAATTCGTGAGTTGATAAAGTTGATGTTCACTTTTAAAATTCGACTATTAAGGGCACTTACAATAAAATATAACTAAATTATAATCTGTAAATTCTTTAAAAATTGGCATACATAATTTATGATACGGAAAATACCTAATGACATCCAGACTCCCTCTGAGAAATACTAGTTTAAAAAAATCCAGTAAAATTTTACCAGCCTATGACAAATATAAAAAATAAATAAATATAGATTCTATTTTTTTTTATTATAACCATTTTTTTAAAAAAATCTTACCATATGACCACTGGAATAATAATAAAAAATTGCTTCATAATTAGAGGAGATCTAAACTATCTCATTGGCAATTAAATTAAAGAGAATTTAAATGCTATTTGATTATCAGCAACAGTTTCAATTCTTCACTGAAACTAGTAAACCAATAATAAGATGAATCATTTCAACTTAATTATTTTTATGTTCTCTAATATATTTTTTGAAAACTGAAGCTGAATTCGGTATCACCAGAGTAAGAACGCCTCTAAAATAACTTTGAAGGAAGAGAAAGATCAATGATGAAAATCCTCCTATATATGAACAGGCTGGTAAAAATATTATCTACATGATCGGTGGAGATAAGAATTCTACCTCCAAAATAACTATTGAAGGCTAGTGACCCATCATAATAATTGTGTAATTCGAGTACCATCCATCAAAATTACTCCTTTCATCTTTCCATCGTTCGCTATTATGATAATCCTCTATATTAAATAAATTAAACTATTCTATATAATTCAAAATCTATAATGTTAATGAAATCTATAATACAAATGAATTATACAATACAAATGCACATGAAATCTATAATACAAATGAAATCTTTAATGCAATATACAATCCCTCCTTCCACCCATGATATCTACATATACAAAACTATTTACAATATTTACAATATTTACAATAATATTTACACTATTCCTGCCCTTTTCTTCACTTATAGAAGATCGACAATTCCAATATATTGAATACTTCAATTTTTTGATGAGAAAAACTGATGACTTATTATCAGCAGGAAAGCAAATATTCGTACAAATATTTGTACAGATATAAAATTAAACCTCCAATCATCATTTCGAAGATAATTACAACTTTAATCCTGTTGGATGCTCTGAAAGAAACAGATAACACATGAAAATGTGCTTGGCGCAACAGAAAGGTACTCACACCTCTGATTTACTAACTTGTTGTTTGTAGATGACACTACAGTGTTGACAAATGACCTCAAATGACCTTTGAAATGACTTTATCATTTTACTATAAACTTCATATACCAAATGACCTTGAAATTTGCCAACACTGACAAAATGACAGTGTAAAATATTATTTTTTATGGTAAATAATAATTTATTTGTATTGCATTATTTTGATTCATTCAAGAAAGTTAATAAAGTTAATAAAGTGATAAATAATTTAATTTTCAATATTATTAGATTATTAAATAATTTCATTCTTCACCATCACTATCATCACTATCATCACTATCATTAAATACTCTTAATAGAAATACTTTAACTCTGTGACAATTGATGACTATAAATTTATTAGACCCTCATTATAAAAAAAAATGGTGTTATTTTATTTAATATTACTGTCACAGGAGTGCAGAGTATTTCAAACAATTTCTCTCACAGTTTGCATCACACAAACAAAATAATAATACACTCTATCTGCCAGTAGGTCACAGCTAATACTTTGCTGAAATTGTTGTTTTTCAAAAATATCGATATGATATCGAATCGATATCAATTTGATATTATACAATATCGAAATAATATCTCTGAAATATTTTTTATATTTATTACGACAATCGTAATAAATATAAAAAATATCTTGAAGATATTATTTCGATGTTATTAAATGTCACCACGATATCAATGTGATATAATTGCAATTTATTTTTTTAAAATTATTTATTAAGAAATAATAAAATTGATATTGGTTTTATATAGAAAATATATTGTGTCAATATATTTTCGATATTTTGTTTTATTTTAATAATCATAATAATATAAAAAATATATCGTATCGATATATTAAAATTTATTCTATATAGAATCGATATTAGTTTCATATGGAAAATATATTTTCAATATTTTAAAATTTGTCCTGTTTTAATAATTCCACTCACATATATTATAACGAGCCCCCAGACGTTCTTGAAGTACTGGGGTTATTTCTCTAATAGTAGCATTATAAATTACATTAGTTTCTACTACTTTAAACCATCCTGGTTTTGGCCCTCTCCTGTCGTTATTAGAGATTTCATGCCAGTGTAAAAGTATCTTGCCATTGTGCGAGACCAGTTGTTCAAGAAACGTAAGTCCACATTTTCTAATACTTTTTCTACATAAACTGTATTGGAGCTCATTTGTTATTATTTCTTCAATTGAGACGTTACCTTTTTTATTAAGAGATTATCTTTCAAAGCCCTGGATAGTTTGAAAGTAATGTCATGTTTTCTGCAAACGATTAAAATATCATTTAACAATGATTGTCTCCGTTTTAATTTTATAAGAAATGGAGCCTCTGTTATAACCGATGCAGACCAAAAAAGATTTTGAAGGTGTTGTAGACGAATATGTGTTGAGCTTCCAAGCACACCTTTGTCATTGAGTTTACAAAGCAGGTTATTACTTTGTATTTGTACTTGTCGATCCCATAAGTTTCCTACGTTATAAACCTCTTTAGCATGAATTACTACATTAGGGGTTGTGATTGCTAACAATGCTTTATTTTTAATCATTGAGATAAACCGAGTTGTAATCTTCAGGCATTCTGTTTCTGATAGGGTCATGTCATTTAAACTGTACTCTAACATCGGGATTACCACTGCGTTAAAAATATATATCGCCTGTTTGTCTGTGATAGGTTTACCCCTGAGGATAAGCGCCATGAGTTTGCCAGCTTTTTTAATTGGTCTCGTTGAAATTGTTTAGAATTTGTTTCTGTGACATACACCCCAAGAGATCGTATTGGAAAGTCTTCAGCTACGGGATGTAAGATAGTATCACCCATTCCGACCCCCCTAGTTCTTTCTAGCGGATTACTATTAATAACTATCAAATGTGATTTACTCTTATTAATTGCAATATCGTTCATGCAGTAGAATTCGTTAGCAACTTCCAAAATTTTTTCCATTTTGTCTCTACTTGGGGCAAACCAATTAGTGTCATCAACATATGCAGCCACTGACACTCTCAATTTTAAGCTTTCACGTAATTTCGACTGGAGGTTATTAATCCATTTTTCACTCATAACATACCCCAATTTGGACTTAGCAATACGACTAATAAGCGGATCATAAAAGATTCTCCAAAAGAGAGGGGAAATAATGTCACCCTAGTCAATGCTGTCTTCTACTTTGTAGTCTAGTGTGTTTCCATAAATGGTTATGACCTGGTTATACCTGTCATTAAGCAGGTTACCCATTAATTTGATGAATTGCTCTGGTATTTTAATTCGTTTTAACGCTGCCTGTAGTGAATCTGTATTAACAGAGTCAAAAGCTTTGCTCATATCTTGGAACATAACCCAAAGTTCCCTCTCATTGGCACGAGCATCTTCCATTATGTTGTTAATTATATGTATAGGGCTTTGTGTATCATCTCCCGGCAAACCAACATAATTATGACTCGCTAAAACTTTATTTGCAGTAAAGATAGTTGCTAGTCTATTATTCATAATTTTCATAAAGATTTTTCAGCCGGTCTCAAGTAGGGTGATCGGGTGTGTCACGTTTAAATTATTTCCCCATGCGGTAGTTTTAGGTATGGGGTATATGTAGCCACATTTCCATTCACGGGGCAAGTTATTTAGGTCTAGCGACGTATTGATGATTTCCCTGAACATTTCTAAACCCTCCTCGGGAAGGTGTTTAAACCATTCATATTGTAAAGATGATTGTCCCAGTGCCTTCTTGTTGGGGAGCTTTGCAATAACTCCAGATAATTCTACTGTTGTGATCTTCATCATAAACTTATCGTACCATGCAGAGTTAACGCTGTCCAGTGGGTCATAAAACTCCTTCCACCTGTTAAGTATGTTCGTGTCGAAATTGCGCTTCCTAGTCCAGTTATAGAAGTGGTTGCGCACTGTAGCCTCGATTTCTTCGCCGTCACAAATGACGACTGGATTATGATTTTGATCATTTGTTATCAATCTATCCATAACGATAGATTGACGGGGCCGATCCAATATACTATTTATCATTCGTTTTGGGTTTTCTTTGAGATCTTCCCATCGATGTTCTATCGCAGTTGTCATCCTTTGGAGGGTTTCTTTTTTCTTTTCGGTTCTTGCTATTCCCTTAAAGTGTAGACTCTCTTTACGGATCACTTCTGCAAATTCGATCATAGTTGTGTTTGTACGCAATAAATTCTCCATACTATAATTCTGTCCAAGGAGTTTTTTCTCCTCAAGTTGAAATCTGTCATTCTCCTTAATCCATTTCATCGATCTTGACCTTTCTTGGTTTATGAATCTATATACTTTGTTTAGCGATTTAGCAATTTTAAAGCTTCTGAGAGTGTTTTGTTTTATAGCTTTGTTTCGTTTGCTGATTTTATTTTTAGGCATGGATCGATCAGCCACTTCAATTATAATATTTTTAAAAATCTTCCAATTTTATTAAGTGTTTCGTAACTACAGACTCTATCACTGCTCCGTGAAGCAAAGGAAGATTTGTTTGAGAGTGTTTTAACAATTTCTGTAAATTTACCCCATTTTTTATCATTCATGCTTTTTAAGTTGTGTCTAGGTCCCGGGTGACTAAGGAGATCCTGATCATGCATTATGCGCCAATTTTTCCTAATTTTGATTTCCAACCATTTGTGATCACTTTCCACAATTGCATGTAAACTTTCAGTATTACATGATTCGATTTTTGTCGACCATTCGCGAGGAATCCAAATAGCATCAATACGACTCTGTTCATTAGATTTATCTCTTTTCCACATATATCCTCCTTGTTCCGGGTTTATTACACAATAGCTATCTATCATATCCTTACTCATCATCATGGGAAAAATTTCACACTCCGGTGTTTTATCCATGCAGTTGTTGTTACGGTCTATCTTTGGTGACAGGACTGCATTAAAATCGTCCGACACTATCAATTTGTATTGTTTTCGTTTTGCCTCAATGCACCAATTCTCAATCTTATTTATTATGGCAATTCTTTCAGATTTTTTACTAGGACAATAAACTTGGATAAGCCGTATTATTGTTTTTCGTGGGAGTATTAAATCCATAGCAATGGCTCTGCCTTCATGTCGTTTTACATTGCAAACATATTTATTGATATCTTTTTTTATAATAAGCGCAACTCCGGAACCCATACCGCCAGAGGACCAGTGTATTTTATATTTAGTATCCTTTCTGTAAACCATAGTTCCTTGTTTTCTTTGATATTTGTCTCTGAAATTCCAATTATGTCTGTATTTTTTGATTTGATAAAGTTAAAAAAAAGGGCACACTTTATCGGATCATTAAATCCTCTGACGTTGTGCGTAGCTATACTAATATTTTGATTGTTTATATACGAAGTTGTGGCGATTATGATATTATTTTTATTATTACGTTCATACGCCGTTTCTTCTATAATTACTCTGCTATTCCCGTTAGAATTAGAATTAAGCGAACTATTAAAATTATTATTATTATTATTGTTGTCAGTCATTATAAAATTATAAATTAAGGGGAATAAAGATTTATTGAGGCGAGCCTCTATTTTCACTAGTAGCGGTACTAACGGGTGCGCCTATAATTATTATAATTATAATTATAATTAAATAATAAAAAAAATAAAAACCTTTCAGCTGTATTATACATGTCGTCAAAACTAATTTGGCCTTGACTCAACTCTTAAAATTTCAATTTTTAATTGCGTCTGACTCAACTAATTGCGTCAGTTATTAGTAAAAATCAAAATTTGCCTTGACTCAACTCTAATTTTTCTCAATTTTAATTGCGTCTGACTCAATTCAATAGTTTTGACGACATGTATAAGCTGTATGTCGCGAAGTCCATTTCAATCTTCGCGAAGCCCATTTTGACCTCCACGAAGCCTATTTAGATCTCACGAACTAAAAAAAAGAAAGGTAAGGAAGGAAGCAAGGTAAGTATAAGTTTTTTTTTTATTTTTTTAAAATAAAAAAAAAATAAAAAAAATAACTTACCTTTCAGCTATACGTCGCGAAGTCCATTTCGATCTCCGCGAAGGCCCATTTAGATCTCACGAACTGAGAAGAAGAAAGGTAAGGAAGGAGGCAAGGTAAGTATAAGTTTTTTTTTATTTTTTTAAAAATAAAAAAAAATAAAAAAAATAACTTACCTTTCAGCCGTACGTTGCGAAGTCCATTTCGATCTCCGCGAAGCCCATTTCGACCTCCACGAAGCCCATTTAGATCCCACGAGAGAAGAAGAAAGGTAAAGAAGGAGGCAAGGTAAGTATAAGTTTTTTTTTATTTTTTTTAAAAAAAAATAACTTACCTTTCAGCCCGTACATCGCGAAGATCAATTTGCGTAACCTGATAATCAGTTAAATAATTTTTTTTAGAATATTATTGTAATAACTAATAAAATAAAATTATTATTGTAATAACTAATAAAATAAAATTATTATTTTAATATCCAAAAACTTTCCATTACGTTCAAAATGGAACTAAAATAAAGTGAGTTTAAAGTAAGGTAAAAAATATAAGAAATGAAATAAATGGAGGTAATAAGATAAATGATAGTAGTGAGATAAACAGAAGAAGCAAGATGAATAAGGTAACAAGATAAATGGTGAAGTGAGATAAGGGAGAAAATTAAAGAAAAGGAAGAGGGGATGAAGTGAAGAAAAAAATTAATATGAAAGAAAGACTAAATAATAATTATTTCTTTATTTTCAGTTTATAATAATGGACGATGGATAAATGAAAATAATGATAATAATAATGGTAATTATTTATTTTTATAATTATTACTATTAAATAATTTATAAAAATAATATTATTATTTAAATAGTTTATAATAATAATAGTAATGAGAATAAAGGACAAGGGCCAATAACAAAAGGCCAATAATGAAGGATAAACNTAATATAATTAATATAATTAATATAATTAATATAATTATATTTATTATTATTAAACAGTTATAATAATGATGATAATGGTAATAACGATAATAGTAACAATAGTGATAATGATAATTACAAGAATAATAATCATGATGATAATAATAATGATTATGGTAACAATAATTTATTTTATAATTTATATTATTAAATTAATATAATTAATACAATCAATTTTAATAACATTATTATTTAAATAGTTTGAACTAATGACATTCAACAAATAGCAACAAAGAAGAAGAAGAATAATAATAATAATTGGTAATTAAATTAATATAATTAGTATTATCAATTATTTATTTATCTGACTTTCATTATTAAATAGTTTACAATAACAATAATAATAATTAGGAATAATAATAGTAGTAGTTATTTTATAGGAATAGATATTGATATTTATTTATTTGACTTTTATTATTAAATAGTTTTCAATAACAATAATTATAATTAGGAATAATAATAGTAGTAGTTATTTTTTTTAATCTTCTTGGGAATGGATACTGATTCATAATCAGTGATATGGATCTTAAATTTTTCATTCAGTATGGACATGCAAGCCATCAGAGTGTTAGGAAAAGTTGAGATTATCGAATCTGTTCATTTCCGTTTTTTTTTTTCTTGACCAAAAAAAAAGTACGAAAGTACAAATGTATAAATTATTATAATTTATACATGAAAATTATTATAGTTTAAACTGGACCATAGGTCTTCCTGTAATAATTTTTGAAAGTGCGAAAATGCGAATTATTATAGTTTAAACTGGACCACAGGTCTTCCTGTAATAATTTGCGAAAGTGCGAAAGTGCGAAAGTGCGATAGTGCGATAATTTCTTTTTCTTTTTCTGCAAGGAACTGGTCACCTTGCAGTCATATTTTTTTTTTTAATATTTTAATTATTTTTAATATTTTAATTATTAGAAAAAATATAATAATATATTATAATTATAATTATATAAATAAAAGTATTAAAAAGAATTTATTATTTAATAGATATTGGTAATATTGATAATAGAATAAATAAATAAGAAAATTGCTAGATATCACCGCAGGTGATTGTCACCATTGGGAAAAGTTAGGGTTAGGGTTGATCAAGGAATTATGAAATTTTGCCTAGTGGTGACAATCACCTGCGGTGATATTTAAAAATACTCAATAAATAATATCAGTAATAGAATAGGTTATAATTTACTAATTAAATAACAAAAATTGAAATTCTATTGTAATTCATAATAAAATTATTAATTTAACTAACGTAGCTTGATTAGATGTTAAATATTATATATCACATATTCAAGTCACATCTATTAGAGTTCTAGCTTGATTAGGTATTTATTATACCTATTAGAGTTGTGGCTTGATTAGGTGTTAAATATTATATATCACATACTTTAGCATTAGAAATAAATTGTTATATACTCAAGTTGTACCTAATATTGAATATTATATTTTATTAATTGTGTATATAAATAGATTTGAAAACCTATACTATTAACGGTTAATGGTTATGTTACCATTTAACAAGGCAAATGTGTTTGGTCCAACTTAAGGACTTCAAGTAACTGCAGCTCTTACTCAGATAAGGACTATCCCTTCCTAAGGCTAAAAAGGGTGTATAGTTTGGGCAACTTATCATCCGGTTTCCGTGATGCTTCGTCAGTTGTTCAGTCGGGTAAACCTTACAGAGCATAATCGATATGAGTAGTTCACTTACGAACTCTGGTGGAATTCCAGTAACGGCTTGGTACCAGCCTCACTAACCTGATCTAGCCTGATCACCGAGCTTAGTGATCCAGAGCCTGTAAACAAAACCTTCTTTTGATTTTTGTTAAGGGTGGAATATACTATATATCGATCAAATATATTTGTATAATTTCATAATTTTAATTTTATCAAAATATTATTTCAAAAATTATCATATTAATATCTTTTTGATATCATATATTTTGAATTTTAAAATATCGTAAAAATATCGTTGCAAAATAAAATCAATATTTTATAATTTTAATTTTATTAAAATATTGTGAAAATATATTATTTTAAAAAGAAAAATTATTATATTAATATCCTTTCGATATCGTTAAGATATTAAAAATAAATAAAAAATATTACTGAGATATTTAAATATTTTGAATTTTTAAAAATATCGTAAAGATATTGTTGTGAAATAAAATCGATATTTCATAATTTAATTTTATCAAAATATCGCGGAGATATCATTTAATAACAAAAAAATATAATTTTGGTATCATTTCGATATTGTATATTCTCGAAACAATATCATAAAAATATTTAACAATATTAAATTTTTTAGTTTTATATAATATCCTGAAGGTATTATATAATATCATAGTGATATTTATAAATATATCAACGATATTATAATGATATCCTTATAATATCGTCATGATATAATTGTCATATTTTAAATAATTATATCGCAGGGATATTTTTGCGATGTAGTATTGATATCTTTTTGATATCGAAATTATATTTTTAAAAAACAACGATTTCAGCAAAGTACAATCAATTTAACTGGCCTATCTTGAAACAGATAATATATAATAAACAATAATAATAATAATAATCAAATAAACATGAAGGCACAGTGAGTAAGGTAGAGTAAAAATAGTTAATGCAGTATCAAACAATATTTAATAATATTTCACAATATTACGACACAAAATATAAGTTTATTAAAATATAAAATATAAAGTTTTTAAAAGTAAAGTATCATTCAATGACAGAAATATTGCTACATGTTTACTTTCTATCTAATAATTATTAAAGTATTTCAAATTATTCCAAATTATTTCTAACTAATTAATTAACTTTCTGACTTCTTACTCCTGAAACTTACTTCCAACAACAGTCATATTTATACTTTCTCTTTTGCATGTTATAAATTGATATTTTTTTCTCATAATTTCTATTTCAATATGGCAATTAATGCACCACTAAACAATAATTAGATATTGACTTGGCAAATCAGTTAATTATTATTTTTATTATTTTTTTTTAAAAAAAATAATAAAAACAAGTTACTTACCTTTTCTCCTACTTCTTTTTAAATAAAACAAGTAAACACTTACCTTCTTTCTTGAAATTGGGATCGAAAATGTGGTTCTCACGGCATGTTAGTTTTGCAAAAGTAGGTAAGTATATTTTTTATTATTTTTTTTATTTTTTTTTAAAAAAAATAATAAAAACAAGTTACTTACCTCTTCTTCTACTTCTTTTTAAATAAAACAAGTAAACACTTACCTTCTTTCTCAAAATTGGGATCAGGAATGTGATTCTCACGATATGTTAGCTTCGCAAAATTAGATAAGTATATTTTTTATTATTTTTATTATTTTTTAAAAAAAAATAATAAAAACAAGTTACTTATCTCTTCTCCTACTTCTTTTTAAATAAAACAAATAAACACTTACCTTCTTTTTCAGAATTGGGATCAGGAATGTGGTTCTCATAGCATATTACACTGGTCGAATGAACAAAAATCGGAATCCTATTGATGGCGCAAATATGCATAAATCGGACATCCTATTTGTGAAAATTTATGAATCGGAAATTCCTATTTATAAATCAGAAAAAATCGACTGCCTATACTTAATAAATCTTAGCAAATTTAGCCATTAATCGGAATCCTATTTATGATAAAACCATCCTATTTTTTTCTATTTGACCAGTGTTAGTTTCGTGAAAGTAAGTAAGTATATTTTTTTATTTATTTTTATTATTTTTTTTTAAAAAAAATAATAAAAACAAGTTACTTATCTCTTCTCCTATTTCTTTTTAAATAAAACAAACAAATACTTACTTTCTTTCTCGAAATTGGGATTGGGAATGTGGTTCTCATGGCATGTTAGCTTTGTGGAAGTAGGTAAGTATATTTTTTATTATTTTTATTATTTTTTTTTTAAAAAAAAATAATAAAAACAAGTTACTTACCTTTTCTTCTTCTTCTTTTTAAATAAAACAAGTAAACACTTACCTTCTTTCTCAGAATTGGAATCGAGAATGTGGTTCTCACAGTATATTAGGTTGTAAAATTTGGAAGGTTGAAAAACATGAAAAAAATAAACTTTCCTTTCTTTATAATAGTTTTATTTTTATGTGACTTTATATGTTTAATAATATATATATATATTAAGAAAAAGTTTAATAAATAAAATTATAAAATTAGTAAATAATATAAATAATTGTTTCGCGAATAACAAATAAATGATATAGCTCCTAATAATAAATAAAAATATTAATATAAAACAGTGATATATAACGTTATATATATGCCGTTCGTAAAACGTAATATGAATGAAACATTTGTTATACGTTATAAAATGGTAATATTGAGGGTGTACAGGATTTTGAAATGTTGCGAAGGTCACGGGAAATGACATTAAGATGACAGTGTAACTGGATGAGTGTGTTACCATCTAGATGACAGATTATTCATCTTTGTACAAGTATTTCATCCTTGTACGTTATCCTTCATTCTTATGTATCATCTTTAAAAATAGAAAAGAACGTGTTTAGATGTAACAATGAAGGATAAAGGAAAACAAGTTTGAAAGTGTATAAAATAGACTGGTAATTTAGGATGTGAAAAGGATCGGTTCATTCTTTTACAATTTTCATGATTTTTAATTTCTTTTGACATATTCCAAATAATTACGAAAATCTTTTACTGAATCTGTAATAATAAAATTAATAATCTTTTGGTACGCATTTTATAATAAAATTAAATAATAAAGATAGAAATATATTGTTTTGATTTAGCAGCAGAGATAAGACACGTCAAAGCAGTGATATATTTTTGTTGTTACATCTTTGCAATAAGTTTAAGAGTTTCAATATACACCATAATAATTCAATACATTTTTAAATATTTTTACTTCATGATAACAGTAATATTGGTGAGAAATGGTTAACAGCCCGTAATATCACTATTACTAATTTTGTAATTTCTTGAATAAAGTTACTAAATAAAGTCTGAAACTAAGATTCGGAAGTTTGTGTAGTGAGCTGTAAAAAGATACTTTTACTCTGCTTACTCACGTACCTTCAGATCACGTCAGTGTGTATAGTTGTTTAAAGAATATCTGTAGTACTTGACCGGGTGTAATCAGGTTGTAGTCTGACTAGGATAGTACAAACCTGCGTAATTAGATAGAGAAACCTAACAGGAACAGACGAAAAGGGGTGTGATGAGAGTTCGATTTAGTGGGACTGATTGATGTAACTTTACTCTTTGTTCTGGGCAGACTGCCACAATTATACATGTTCCCAAAATTGATTTTGGATTTTTGAGGTATTTTGACTTTTTGAGATTTATGCAGAATCCATTCTATATATGGAAGTAAAAAAAGTACCTAGTTATGTGTATCTTCAATCAAAGAATAAATCTGGGTGGTCAAAAAATTTCAGATTTTAAGTAAAATAATTTCGTCTTCTATAAAAAACTATTTCAACTTTTTTCTCCAAAATTGCAATTTCGGGGCTCCAAAATAATTTTGCGTGCAAGTATAGCCACAACATATAACGTTATATATATGCTATTCATAAAACGTAATATGAACAAAATGTATTTATAGCGTACTAGAACGTTACGTATACCTGCCGCCCAAATTCAAAATCCAAATGCCGAAATCCCAAATGCCGAAATCCCAAATCCCAAATCCCAAATACTAGTAATTTGTGCATTTTGGCATCCCAAATCCCAAATTATTTGGGATTTGGACAACACGTATAACGTTACGTTCTAGTACGTAGGTGTCATTCTAGAATACAATATGAACATTCTGTTCGTATAACGTTATAGAACGTTATATAAAAATTCCTGATGTACCCAGTTTCGCAAATAGCTGATATACTAGATGCCTTAGGACATTCTGCTTTCTTTTTTACTTTGGACCTAGCGTCAGGATTCTAGCAAGTAGAAGTAGCAGCAAAGGATTGTGAAAAGACTGCTTTTACTATCCCATTTGGAATATATGAGTTTCTAATAATGCCGTTTGGACTTATTAACGCTCCTACAACGTTTCAAAGAGTAATGGATAGAGTTTTTCATGAAGTTGCGTGGAAGTTCGTACTTGTGTACATAGATGATATTATTATCTATTTGAAAACTCGCAAGGAACATAAAGAATATCTAAAAGTTGTTTTTACCCTTTTAAGGAATGCAGGGTTAACAATAAATCTGGAGAAGTGCGACTTCTTCCGAACAAGACTAGCATTTTTAGGTCATNAAATGTATTTATAGCGTACTAGAACGTTACGTATACCTGCCGCCCAAATTCAAAATCCAAATGCCGAAATCCCAAATGCCGAAATCCCAAATCCCAAATCCCAAATTATAATTAGTATTTTTTGCCGAAATCCCAAATCCCAAATCCCAAATTATAATTAGTATTTTTTGCCGAAATCCCAAATCCCAAATCCCAAATACTAGTAATTTGTGCATTTTGGCATCCCAAATCCCAAATTATTTGGGATTTGGACAACACGTATAACGTTACGTTCTAGTACGTAGGTGTCATTCTAGAATACAATATGAACATTCTGTTCGTATAACGTTATAGAACGTTATATAAAAATTCCTGATGTACCCAGTTTCGCAAATAGCTGATATACTAGATGCCTTAGGACATTCTGCTTTCTTTTTTACTTTGGACCTAGCGTCAGGATTCTAGCAAGTAGAAGTAGCAGCAAAGGATTGTGAAAAGACTGCTTTTACTATCCCATTTGGAATATATGAGTTTCTAATAATGCCGTTTGGACTTATTAACGCTCCTACAACGTTTCAAAGAGTAATGGATAGAGTTTTTCATGAAGTTGCGTGGAAGTTCGTACTTGTGTACATAGATGATATTATTATCTATTTGAAAACTCGCAAGGAACATAAAGAATATCTAAAAGTTGTTTTTACCCTTTTAAGGAATGCAGGGTTAACAATAAATCTGGAGAAGTGCGACTTCTTCCGAACAAGACTAGCATTTTTAGGTCATATTATAACAATCAAAGGGATAGTTCCTGATGAGGTAGTTGAGTATAAAAAGTCAAGAGATGATCTGGCAAAGATTGAAAAAGTAAAGTATTATCCCGTTTCAAGAGACAAAACAAATGTCTGTGCCTTCCTGGGACTTGCATCCTATTATAAAAGATTTGTGAAAGAGTTCTTTACTGTCACGAAACTGTTACATAACCTTACGAAAAGGGACGTTATGTTCGAATAGAAGCACAAACACCAAACCGCATTTAACTTACTGAAGGGTCATCTAACTTCGGCACCTATAATAACGTACCCTGATTTCACAAAACAATTTATACTCGTTACTGATGCATCTAACTGTGGTATTAGAGTTGTGTTCTCACGGAAAGATACGGAGAATCACGAACATCCTGTTGTTTACGCTAGTCAACTGCTGTCCAGTACTGAACAAAACTATACCGTCGTTGAAAGAAAGTGCCTTGCTGCCATTTGGGCTATATGACATTTTAGGCATTATTTGCATAGTCCTAAGTTTGATTTGTATACTGACAACTTAGCTCTTACATGGTTGAAGAACCATCTGCAACCAAAAGAAAAGAATGTCCATTGGATCTTTGAACTATCTGAGTATAATTACGAAATAATTTATAAACAAGGGCATCTTAATATTAATACCAACACCTTATCCTGGATCCAGTACTAAAAATAATAAAAGAAACCCGGAAACTCAGATAAATAATAAAGGACTTACGAAACCTTTCAAAATAGATACAGAAATTTACAATCAAATAACTCAATACTTAATTAATCACACTTTTCCCCCAAATTGGACAAGCGAGCAACAACGACAATTACGGCAGCAAGTAAATCATTGTATCGTTTTGGTTTTGATTTTGAACGACCAGTGTGATCTCATCTTTATTCAAGTACTTATAATATATATTATCAAGGCAACTTAAATTACAAATACAAAAAGAATAAAAACTAACTAGCTAAGGGAAATCCCCGCACGGTTTAACCATCCACTGTAAAACATGTCCCATATCCTATTTAATAAGATTTTACCCTATTAAAGTCAATTTAACAAAAAACTTTTTGAGAGGAAAACAAGATTATATAAAAACCTCTACAGGATATTTTTTACCAACTAACTACTACCTCACCCTCCTACTAATATAACTCCCAAAAACACAACACTAACCAACTAACACCCCTCAATAACTAATTCACATTACTTTCTCTTACACCTATCACCGTAGGCCATCTTACTAACTCAACTATAACTTCCAATTATTATTATAGGAAATGGCTCTTTACTTTTACAACTACCAAGTGTGGTTTTCACAGATATACTCTTTTTTCGAAATATGGCTATCTCTCTATCTTACAGGTTAGACAAACGTCCCCTATCCTCAGCCTCTATTAGTCCCTAGACTTTAAAATCTCTTTCGAGAAATGTCGCTCTTAAGCGACTCCTGAAAGGTAACAGGTAACCATATCTCTACCATAACTCTTTTGATGCTCACACTTTCGCTAATCCCCTTACATCATGTACTCTTTTAGTATTTAGAGCTTGTACAGGACCTTTTAAGTTTTCAACCTGCCTCAATTTAATATAGAGCTCCTTTCAGAATCCTCCCACCGACGCCCGTACAGCAAGGAATCTACCTCACTAATTATTCGATAAGGCAATATAAAAAGCAAATTACACATCCCTATAGTAATAATTCAACACATCCCTTCAACTTACATCTCACACCCCGTCCTTCTACAATTCATCACATCATACACTATTACCAGTGTTGTCACTCAGACAGTCCTGAACTATATTTGCACGCAAAATTATTTTGGGGCCTCGAAATTGCAATTTTGGAGAAAAAAGTCGAAATAGTTTTTTATAGAAGACGAAATTATTTTACTTAAAACCCGAAATTTTTTGATCACTCAGATAAATTCTTTGATTAAAGATACATATAACTGGGTACTTTTTTTACTTCCATATATAGAATAGATTCTGCATAAATCTCAAAAAGTCGAAATACCTCAAAAATCCAAAATCAATTTTGGGAACATGTATAATTGTGGCAGTCTGCCCAGAACAAAGAGTAAAGTTACATCAATCAGTCCCACTAAATCGAACTCTCATCACACCCCTTTTCGTCTGTTCCTGTTANGTACTCTTTTAGTATTTAGAGCTTGTACAGGACCTTTTAAGTTTTCAACCTGCCTCAATTTAATATAGAGCTCCTTTCAGAATCCTCCCACCGACGCCCGTACAGCAAGGAATCTACCTCACTAATTATTCGATAAGGCAATATAAAAAGCAAATTACACATCCCTATAGTAATAATTCAACACATCCCTTCAACTTACATCTCACACCCCGTCCTTCTACAATTCATCACATCATACACTATTACCAGTGTTGTCACTCAGACAGTCCTGAACTATATTTGCACGCAAAATTATTTTGGGGCCTCGAAATTGCAATTTTGGAGAAAAAAGTCGAAATAGTTTTTTATAGAAGACGAAATTATTTTACTTAAAACCCGAAATTTTTTGATCACTCAGATAAATTCTTTGATTAAAGATACATATAACTGGGTACTTTTTTTACTTCCATATATAGAATAGATTCTGCATAAATCTCAAAAAGTCGAAATACCTCAAAAATCCAAAATCAATTTTGGGAACAAGTATATTCTGGACACAAAGCGGACATGTTACACAAAATATAAACATCAATATCTCGAAATTTATTAAAACAACCAGCTTTGATACTCTAAGTAAAAATGTTCAATGATCAATTTTACATATATTTTTATAGTTTTTGTGATACTATACATGGTGCGGACAATCGTCGGACATTGTCTGGGACAACAAAAAAACTGGCGGATAGTCAAAATGTACAACATTGACTGTTACCACCGATCATCACCTTAGATACTAACGTATTACCCAATTTCATCAGTGTGTCACCACCTGGATCTACAAGATCAACAATTCAGGATCAAACCAAAATTTAATATTCCCCCCTAAAAAGTATTCCATGAAAAAGAGGAAGAATTTTGTGGCGCAGACCCATTTCACTACCAGACGAAAATTAAACAGCTCCAAAAAACTTCTTTGTTTCCAGTATTCGTTCAAAATAGTATCGTCAATACAGAAAAGGCAGTTTAGTCGCCCTTCACAATCAACCACCGTTCATCTCAGGGCTTATCCACATGAAGACTATTTCCGAGAAGAAAGTAAAATATGCCGTTTACACCTTTCGCCAAAGAAACTAGAACCAAACTTGTAGGCAAAGTTTCATATAATTAAAAAATTTTAACAAAAAAAAAAAATGTAAATAACGCGTCAAGGATATATAAATTTTATTATTCGTTTATTTATTAAAAATATTTTAATAAATATATATACAGGAATATGATTGTTTTTTAATTTTTTTTTAAAGAAAGTTATTTTAAGTAAATAATATCATATCTCCGATGTATCTAATTTATTTTAATATATTATTTTTATAGATAAATATTGAACAAAATTATTAAGTAAGTGAAAATACTATAATGAAATAATTATTATATGAGAATAATATCAATATATTATTATATCATTTTTATGATATTAAAAATATCAAAGAGTAACGTAATAATATCAAAAATATCAAAGAATAACGTAATTCTTAAAGATCAACTACCCGAAAAATAGAATATATAAAGAATCACTTTTTTCTTCGTTTTTTTTTAAAAAATATTATTTTAATTAAATTAGAATTAAATTAGATAGTTAATTGCTGATTCGCCTAAGAACAGAAGTATTTACATATAGAAAATTGGGGTTAAGTTATTTAATAAAACTATAATATAGCTTACATCTGGTGCTATACCTGCCACCCAAATTCAAAATCCAAATGCCGAAATCCCAAATGCCGAAATCCCAAATCCCAAATCCCAAATTATAATTAGTATTTTTTGCCAAAATCCCAAATCCCAAATCCCAAATTATAATTAGTATTTTTTGCCAAAATCCCAAATCCCAAATCCCAAATACTAGTAATTTGTGCATTTTGGCGTCCCAAATCCCAAATTATTTGGGATTTGGGCAACACGTATATCTGGTGCACGCAAAAGTACTATAAAAATATACAGTTTTCGAAAATTTTAAAAAATTGATTTTTTTAGTATATAAGAAAGTATCTTTTATTTTTTGAAAAATTTACTGGACTTTTTACAAAAAAATGCTCAAATAGCTTGCTTAACAGATACTAAAATTTCATCTATAGTTATATTGTGACAATTTATACTTACCTATATACGCGCGTCAGATTCCAAGCTATAATAAAATACATATAAATTTACCCCGAATTTTATTATAAAATGATCGACATTTGCTGCTGATCTTAGACGGATCAGCAATTAATAAAATAATATTTTTTAATTTTCAAAATGACCAAATTTCATAAAGCAAAAAAAACAAAAAAAGCAAAAAGATTCTTTATCACATCCCCTATTAAGGTAATAAAAAAAAAAGTAAAAAAAAATCAAAAAAATAAAATAACAAAAAAACGTAATATTAAATATTTTAATTTTTATAATATTTAAATTATAATTAATATTAACAACAAATATAATTTTATATATTTAATAGAACTTTTTCAATTAGGTCATTTTTATTACAACTTAATGACAAAAAAAAAAATAAAAAAGCATCATCATCATCGTCATCGTCATTATCGTCATCATCATCATCATTATCATCATCATCATTATCAACCACTAGTTCCTCAGAACAAGTGTTGCAATCTTTGATTTCTTCATCATCTTCTGACAAAGATAAAAGAATCAAACCTCTAGATGATGAATCTTATAAATGAATTAAAGTAAGTATAATATATAACAAATTTTATATTAGTTATGTCTATCGGGGACACGATTAATATACAAATAACAATTTTGTAAAGGGAAGTTTTTCTTGTAGTTAATTCTGAAATGAATACAGTATATCAAATTAATAATCACTTAACTTGGGCTGCTCAAAAGCATGATGTGATTACGAAGTTGCTACCTCTACTCAAAAGAAAAATTAATAAAAAATATAAAGTTACAGGAGCAGAAATCATAAAAATGCTACAAAGGTGTCATCGGTCATGCCATAGAGTAAATAATATTGGTAATTAAGAGCCAAGAGCAGTTATTAATGATACCAGATGAAAATTAAAGAATACGGCAATGAGTAATATAAGTTCTTTTTTTAATTTTCTAAAAAACGTGCATATCGGAAATAATATATATATATTTATATGTTAATAGAAAAAGAAAAGAAGGAGGAGAGCAGTAGATTTTATGATGCAAGGAGGTAACAAGTATATAAAACGATATCTGAAAAAAGATTTAATTAAAATCTTAAATAATTCCAGTTACCATTTGGAAGAATGGAAAGAAACAAATGAAGGGACAACTATTATCGATAGTGATAATGATACTAATAATAATAATAATAATACATCTGAAAATTTTTTATATTGGAGGTTATTGTAATAATTTTGTTTTCAAAGGTTATTGAAGGTTATCGAACCAATAATCTTTACAAATATTACGTTTATTATGATAAAATAAAGGTTATTGAAGGTTATCAATATCAATAATCTCTAGAGTATTACGTTTTATTAATAAAAATGAAGGTTTTCGGTACCAATAACCTTTGTAAATATTACGTTTATGTTGGAGATATTCGAAGATTATCGGAGTAAAATACTTCGAAGGTTTACATTTAAAAAAATTTACTAATGTAATAATAATAATAATAATAATAATAATAATAATAATAATAATAATAATGATAATAATGATAATAATGATAGTAATAATAATAATGATAATGATAATAATAATAATAATAATAATAGTAATGAAAAAATAATATCAATTTATATATATGAAAAATGGTGGCGATCAGATTATACATGTCGTCAAAACTATTGAATTGAGTCAGACGCAATTAAAATTGAGAAAAATTGAAGTTGAGTCAAGGCAAATTTTGATTTTTACTAGTAATTGATGTAATTAATTCAGTCAGACACAATTAAAAATTGAAATTTTAAGAGTTGAGTCAAGGTCAAATTAGTTTTGACGACATGTATAGATCAGATGTTGTAAGTAAATAATAATATATATATTTTTTACACCTATCGGGGATATCATTAATGTGTTTTTTTTTTTTTAGCTCATAAAACTTTTTAACGAAAGGATCGATCCTGTCGTTAAAGATGTATACAAAAAATAGCAAAGACAAAGAATCAGAAATGTAGTGTTCAAAATTAAAAAAGGCGGGCATCCACCAACTAAGACCTCGAGCTGGACTCTAAATTCAGAAGCATTAATGCGTGAAAATCGGGATTAATCAAAAATAGTAATTTATGATTATACCTGCCGCCCAAATTCAAAATCCAAATGCCGAAATCCCAAATGCCGAAATCCCAAATCCCAAATCCCAAATTATAATTAGTATTTTTTGCCAAAATCCCAAATCCCAAATCCCAAATACTAGTAATTTGTGCATTTTGGCGTCCCAAATCCCAAATTATTTGGGATTTGGGCAACACGTATATCTGGTGCACGCAAAAGTACTATAAAAATATACAGTTTTCGAAAATTTTAAAAAATTGATTTTTTTAGTATATAAGAAAGTATCTTTTATTTTTTGAAAAATTTACTGGACTTTTTACAAAAAAATGCTCAAATAGCTTGCTTAACAGATACTAAAATTTCATCTATAGTTATATTGTGACAATTTATACTTACCTATATACGCGCGTCAGATTCCAAGCTATAATAAAATACATATAAATTTACCCCGAATTTTATTATAAAATGATCGACATTTGCTGCTGATCTTAGACGGATCAGCAATTAATAAAATAATATTTTTTAATTTTCAAAATGACCAAATTTCATAAAGCAAAAAAAACAAAAAAAGCAAAAAGATTCTTTATCACATCCCCTATTAAGGTAATAAAAAAAAAAGTAAAAAAAAATCAAAAAAATAAAATAACAAAAAAACGTAATATTAAATATTTTAATTTTTATAATATTTAAATTATAATTAATATTAACAACAAATATAATTTTATATATTTAATAGAACTTTTTCAATTAGGTCATTTTTATTACAACTTAATGACAAAAAAAAAAATAAAAAAGCATCATCATCATCGTCATCGTCATTATCGTCATCATCATCATCATTATCATCATCATCATTATCAACCACTAGTTCCTCAGAACAAGTGTTGCAATCTTTGATTTCTTCATCATCTTCTGACAAAGATAAAAGANTACCTGCCGCCCAAATTCAAAATCCAAATGCCGAAATCCCAAATGCCGAAATCCCAAATCCCAAATCCCAAATTATAATTAGTATTTTTTGCCAAAATCCCAAATCCCAAATCCCAAATACTAGTAATTTGTGCATTTTGGCGTCCCAAATCCCAAATTATTTGGGATTTGGGCAACACGTATATTTATGATCCCGATACAGAAGAAGAAGAAAGTGAAGGAGACAGAGAGGACAATATCAATGAGGATAATGATAATGATGGAAATGATTTAATTATAGATTATAAAAAAAAAGAAAATCAACATTATCATCATCATCAAATAAAAAAAGAAAACAAAAATCTTTAAAAAAAGATTCTAATAAAAAAAAAAACAAAAAAAAACAAAAAAACAAAAAAAATAAAAGAAAATAAAAAAAAATAATTATAATAATAATATTAATAATAATAATAATAATAATAATAATTATGATATTATATAATTTTTTTTGATTTTTATTATTTTTTATACATTTTGATTATTGTCCGGAGCATAGCGTAGGACTTACATTTTCAGGTATAGTAGCAGCAGCAGTCAAAAAATTTGTTCGTCTGTCCACCCATGTGACTTCACGTGACAAATAGTCAATATGAGTCACGAGACCGAACATACTAGAGGACCTTTCAAAATTTGTAAATTTGTTCGTCTGTCCACCCACGTAATATATCATATACGATAAGTCATGTGATCATACAAACTACTAGAGACCGTCTGCATATCATTATTACTATAATATTTATTGAATAATTTAGTTCCGGACTTATAACAGTTCCTGTTTCCTAGTATTAATAAATAAATTTTGCAATAAAATTAGTTATCGGGTATATGATATATTAAAAAAAAAATTTGTGCAATAATAAATAAAGCTATTGAATTTTTTATGATTTTATCTAATAAATAATTGAATTTTAGTATGAAAGCTATATTATTGGGCACCCGATAAGTGCAATATAAATAAAATATCGGGAGTTTATTAGCAGCAGAAAGTTGACCAATAGATCCCTAATAGTATTTAAAAAAAATTGAGTACCCGATTGATTTTGAAAAATAGCTAAAAAATAAATACCCGATATGTGTAAAAAATATAACCAATAAATTTGCAATAAATATACGATATTAGACATGACTACTACACTTATCGAATACTCGATAAGTGTAATATAAGTAGATATCGGGAACCTATCTGGGAGAGATAGATGCCCAATAAGTTCCTGATATTCCAGATTTTAACCAGTATACATAAACTCCAATCATATAGTTTGTAGGAAATCTAAATGAAAAGGAAAAGAAAAAGTTATTTAACATGAAGAAGATATAATGAAAATAAGAAATAACTAGTTTAAGCATTTAATAATCCATCTATTTCGAGAATATGACTTCTCGAGACAGGAACAGTTTTCCAATCTTTACACTGGATTACAAGGATATATTTTTTAAAAGAACCAAAAATATCGATACTGTGATTACTTGGTTGACTATAAAATAGTTTTTGATAAGTAATTTGCTATTGTTATAAAGATTAAATACTTAGAAGCCAACTACTAAATATTTAACCCATATTCTCTATTCACTACGTAATCTGCCAGTGACAGCGTTCGAATAATAAAGCAGACAGAAAGGATGTTCACTACTGGCTTCGGCGTTATACCTCAAGTGACCTAATATTATCAGGAAATTTTAATAGGTGAAAATTTGTGCAAATTTTCACTTCGAAAATTTCTGCAAATTTTAACATTTTCGAAGGTTTGTACAAAAAAATTTTGCAATATTTTCGCAAGATTCACAAAAATTTCCACAATATTTTGCAATATTTTCGTAATATTTCGCAAAAATTTCCACAATATTTTGCAATATTTCATAAAATTTCCATAACGTTTTTGCAAAAATTTTCGTAACGTTTCGTTAAATTTATAAAATTTGCATTTATATATAGGCAAATTTTTTACATTTTATAATTTATTAATAATTATTATTTTTTTTTGTTTCAGCAAGACCTCACCTCAAATTTTATTAATTAGAAAAATAGAAAGTTTCTTATATATAAGATATTGTTGGCCTATTTGTACCTTCAAAGAAAAATAGGGAACGACAACTAAAGCAGGGAAAAACTACATATAAAAGATCACACAGCAATTATATGTAATGTACTATAGTTGAAGGGTTTGTAAATAAATACAATAATGAAGGATTTAAATATGTGGTTTTATTCGAAAGAGGTAAGGGTAAGGTTTTAAAAGAGGTTATAGAGAACAAATCTCTATCGTCACAAAGACAATTTATAAAGAAACCAATTCTTTAATTACGGGTTTTCAACAAATGAAAAGAGTTATTATTTACCAAGAATAATAATATCAAAGTACATAAATTATAATATTCAATGTCACCAAGACTTTATTATCAATTTATTACTTGTTGCGAGTTAAATACTGTTTATTAATCATATAAAACTTTGTATCGAACTTGTATCTAACTGAAGACTGAGGTTGAGGGAAAACTCAGCCTTTATATACATTATTAATTTAACTGTAAAGTCAACTTGTAATCTGACTAGTAATCATGCTGGTACCTTGACTAATATCTTAACTGGTACCTTCCCTAGTACTCTAACATCAGTAAATTTTTTTAAACATAAGCCTTCGAAGTCCTTCATTCCGATAACCTTCGAATACCTCCAACATAAACGTAATATTTACGAAGGTTATTGGTACTGAAAACCTTCATTTTTATTAATAAAACGTAATACTCCAGAGGTTATTGATATCGATAACCTTCAATAACCTTCACTTTATCATAATAAACGTAATATTTGCGAAGGTTATTGGTCCGATAACCTTCAATAACCTTTGAAAACGAAATTATTACAATAACCTCTGATATAAAAAATTTCCTGATGAACTAATACTTTAACTAAAGTATTAACTCGTGTTATAACTAATACTCTAATTTGTGTTACAGATTTACAAGAATTTAATAATATACTTATTTAAGAAATAAAAGTTAATTTGTATTACATATTGAGAAATTGATCTACTGTAATACTATATAATATAATAAATAATAAATAATAGTAAGTAAATAATAGAAATAGATAATAATATAGAAAAATAAGAAAATAATAAAAATAAGTCAACAATATATAACTTATTTTAATAACTATTAATTAAAGATGAGATTTAGACTAACCTGAAGGGATATGCCTACAACTTACCGCCTGACAATAACAATTGCTCTCAGCATGTTAAAGCTCTGCCGAATAACCTATTTTATACAACCAAGTCCAATTACAACTATCTTTAATAACATGATTATATAAGAATCTATTTAATGAAAATAAAAAAGAAATTTTGCTTCTATTATTGCTATAATTGTTTTTATTTATGATATTTGTTTCACCTTGTATAGTATTGTTGAGAGTATTATTGTTATCTATACTATTGGTTTGAGATGTTACTGTTGTGTTAAATGTCTCATTATGAACCTTTTTTTTCCATTTATTATTATTGATACCATTTTCAGTTTCCCACTTTTTAACCGCTGTACATCTTTTCTTCTATATATGAGTGTGTAAGAAGAGTTTAAATTGATTAAATACATCATCTATTATTTGATTAGCCAAATCATGTGTTACAACTTTTTGCAAAATTATATTATATATAGTTGTCGGGATCAATCCCAACATAATATCAATGAATGATAAATGGTCTGCATCTCGCATGCTCACATCTCGAGGAATATGAAATTCTTTTAGTGTTTATAATGTTTTATTCATATTTTTGCATGTGTCCCCATATACTATGGAATTTATTAATAATTATTATTTTATTGTGGTATTTCAAATATTACTATTATTTTATTTATATTAATTTTAATATTTACAAAAATTTTTGAAATATATAAATATTTAAAAATTAATTTTTTATTATTCTTCCTCATTTTCATCAATATTTATTATTTCATTATAATATTCGTCACCTTCATTAGTTTCGTAATCTTCGTTAACTTTGTAAGATTTGTTGTCTTCGTCAGCTTTGTCATTATCATTATCATTTTCTTTATCTTTTTTTATGAATCTTATTTTTTTCTTTTCTTTTCGTGAGGTTTCGATTTCAGTAATTCTTTTATTACTTCTGGGAGCTGCTGCATCAGGAAATTTTATGAAGTGGAAATTTGTGCAAATTTTCAAAGGTGTCAAAAATTTTCACAAATTTTCATATTTTTTTTTTCATTTTTTTAACTTCGCTCGTGATTTTCGAAGCACAGAACGATTTTCTACTAAGATATTTCTAAGATAAATAGAACGGCTTTGTTCTTGGTTACAAAATAATATATATTTCATCCTTGTAGCATCGATATTCGTGAAGTTATTCCAGTTTAAAGACAGAGCGTCTGTGAAAAAATCATGCGAAAATTTCCGAAAAACTTGTGCAAATTTTCGCAAATTTTCATGGTGCAAAATTCTGCAAAATTGCGCAAAAATTTTCACAAGTTTCTGGAAATTTTCGCACGATTTTTTTTTCACGAACACTTTTTCTTTAAATTGAAATAACTTTGCGAATATTGATGCTACTAAAAAAAAATATATACTATTTTGTAGCTAAGAACAAGTCCATTCTATTTATCTTAAAAATACCTTAGTAGAAAATCACTCTGTGCTTCGAAAATCGCGAGCAAAGTTAAAAAAATGGAAAAAATGCACGAAAATTTGCGGAAATTTTCGACACCTTCAGAAATTTGCACAAACTTTTGCAAGTTTTCACCTTATAAAATTTCCTGATGTGGTTTTTGGGAACTGCCGATTTTTTGGGAGCTGCTAACCTTTTGGAAACTACTTTTAGTCTTTCGGGAGAGTCGGATTCGTATTCAAAATTTTCATTATTTTCAATTTTATTCTATTTTTTTAAAGTTTCGTTAGTTTTCGAAAATTTTAAAAATCTGACATAATATAGAATTTACTTACTAGATTTTTTAAAAGAACTGGTTTTATTATTTTCTTGGATATTTTGATGTTTTTATTATTTGGGTTAAGAATAATTTCTGCAATGAAAATCATCCAGACGATTTGTAAATTTGAAATATTTTTTTTCTTGGACTAGACATTTTTAATTATTTGAGTCATATAAAAATCCTTCTCATTTTTTTCAACTTTATCAAATAATTTTTGAAAACTGTTTGAAATGGCAGGGTTCTTTTTCCGCGCACTAATTTTCAAGGCTTCTGCTACGATGCTTATGGGGGATACCTTACAAACTTCAAAAATCGATGTTTTCACTCATGGACACAAAGTACTCTGCAAGGTTTGGAACTTTTTTGTTAACTACAAATTTTTTAAAAAATTAATTATAAAACTCTTAAAATACTGATTTATAAATTTTACTCACATTAACTCGTATTTTTTTATGGTAGAATGGCTCCCATCTATGACCTAGAGAAGAAAAAAAATTAATGTCAGATTTTTCCATAAAAGATTTTGCTGTTTCTTTGAATTAATCAAAAGTTGGATATATTATCTTCTTCAAAAGATCTTGGGCTGATTCCAATATTACGGACTATTTATAAAACATTGTTAATATTATAAGTATTAATTTTTCAGTTTCTGGTAAAGTTTTTGAATTGATAAAAACAGATGAGTCTGAAATTTGGCTTTTAGCTAGTTCACACTGAGACTTTGTCTCTTTAATAGGTGTACTTGCCTTAGATAAAATTTTGATTGCATGGTTTTGATGATTTTGATAACGGGCCATCGTTGAAATTCAGTTATGTGATTTGATTCCTCCTTTATATTGAACTCGTCACGATCAGAAATATTATCAATAATCTTTTGAATTTGATCGTTGGTCAACTCTGAAATAGAATTTGCGCTATATACTTTAAGGTACTTAATTTTATCTTTGTCTATTTTTTCGAATAACTTATATGTCTTTACAGCCCTTTGGATTTTTCTACATAAAGTTTTACGTGAGATCTTTGAAAGCTGTAATCTCATTTCCTTGGATCTTTTTTCATAGATAATAGTAATATGCTCTAATATTTTATTATAAATTATACCTTTTGCCTTTTTCTCGTCAATTTTGCTATTACTATTTTTTATAAGATCATTATATTAAATTATGAATTCTTTTCCATAGTTATTCCAACATCAGGAAATTTTTTATGTCGGAGGTTATTGTAATAATTTCGTTTTCAAAGGTTATTGAAGGTTATCAGACCAATAACCTTCGCAAATATTACGTTTATTATGATAAAGTGAAGGTTATTGAAGGTTATCAGACCAATAACCTCCGCAAATATTACGTTTATTATGATAAAATGAAGGTTATTGAAGGTTATCGATATCAATAACCTCCAGAGTATTACGTGTTATTAATAAAAATGAAGGTTTTCAGTACCAATAACCTTCGTAAATATTACGTTTATTATGATAAAATGAAGGTTATTGAAGGTTATCGATATCAATAACCTCCAGAGTATTACGTGTTATTAATAAAAATGAAGGTTTTCGGTACCAATAACCTTCGTAAATATTACGTTTATGTTGGAGGTATTCGAAGGTTATCGGAGTGAAGGACTTCGAAGGCTTACGTTTAAAAAAATTTACTGATGAACATAAGGTTTCTTCCTAGTTAGCTTTTATAGCATAATATTCAGCATTCGTTGCTTTATCAACATCAGTAAATTTTTTTAAATGTAAGCCTTCGAAGTATTTCACTCCAATAATCTTCAAATACCTCCAACATAAATGTAATATTTACGAAGGTTATTGGTACCGAAAACCTTCATTTTTATTAATAAAACGTAATACTTCGGAGGTTATTAATATTAATAACCTTCAATAACCTTCATTTTATCATAATAAACGTAATATTTGTGAAGGTTATTGATCCAATAACCTTTAATAACCTTTGAAAACAAAAATATTACAATAACCTCCAATATAAAAAATTTCCAGATGAAATAATTAAGCTAAATCAAGTAATAAGATTGTATCAGAATTTTGGCAATAGTCTGTTGTTGAAATTTCAGTTACATGATTCAATGGAGCTGTGCACAAGTGCATCTAAAATACCATCAGCTATTACTTGAGCGATATTCTCAGTTCCCTTTTTCTTGTGTGATTCATTCTGACTTTTACTTTGATTTTGATTCAAAAGCTTTTTCTCAGTTTTTAAATTCAGAGCTTCAAAGACTTCTGGTGAATCATCTTTATTAGAAATTGATATTTCAGATAGTATCAGCGGAGTTGACATTGGTAGAGGTATTATGTGACCCTTGAGTTTGAAGTTTCTTTTTCTTGTTTCTCTTTCTCATTATATCACTAACCTCTTTCTTATTCTGCGCATCTAGGAAATCATTAGTCTCTATTATACTTGCACGCTAAATTATTTTGGAGCCTCGAAATTACAATCTTGGAGAAAAAAGTTGAAATAGTTTTTCATAAAAGACAAAATTATTTTACTTAAAACCCAAAATTTTTTGACCACCCAGATTTATTTTTTGATTAAAGATACACATAACTGGATACTTTTTTTACTTCCATATATAGAATATATTCTGCATAAATCTCAAAAAGTCGAAATATCTCAAAAATCCAAAATCAATTTTGGGAACATGTATAGTCTCTATATTTTCTAATAATTTAGACTTGGATGGGGGTGCACATATATTGGAAGAAATATCTGACGATGCTTTGTGGAGAACAGAATTTTCTAATTCATGTGTAATATTGTTTAATGACTGTTCCAATTTCACAACCCTGGCATTAAGCTTATTATTCTCAGCCTTGAGGTTAGTAATATCTATTTTATTTTTCTCTAGCTTCTCGATTCTGGCCTTGAACTCGACATTCTCAACTTCACGTTTGGTACTCTCTTCTCTAACCTGTTTTAAAAGCTCGGCATTCTTGGCTTCAAGTTCAGCCTTTTTGGCTTCAAGCTCAGAAATTCGTTGTCTCAATGAATCAATTTCAGATTGCATATTTTAGTAATAAATTATACATAACTTATTATTTATTTAAAATGTGTAACAAAGTAACAAAAATTTCAACGATGGCCTGTCATCAAAAATTCCAATGAAATTTTACAAATTATTTACGAAATAAAGATTTCAATTACTTAGTCATTTCATTATTTATAGATTAGATATCAAATATATTTATTATTAAAAATATTTGAACGATACATTGTAAAATCAGTTAATATCAATTTTTTGATTTAAATAGTGTATTATCTAAATCATTTAAATCGATCTTCTTATGAACTGATGAATCTAAATGATGTATCAAATCGCGACCTGACGAAGAGAAACTGGGAGGTAAGGAATTGGGAGATGGGAATTTAGGTAGAGGTTGATTTTTATTACTTTTTTTCTTTTGCGGAGTATCATCCACTGAAGTTAAATAAATATTATTATTTTCTATAACATTTGTGGTTGCTTTATTTATTGCTCTAGCTGTTGACAAAACATCTGTCTGTATATAAACCAATTACTATTATTATTTGTTTGATATTGCTATTGTCAAATATTTTCAAATACTCTATCTGCCCAATTATTAAACACATTATGTCCTTTGAAAACTGTTCAAAATCATCAAAGGAAGCAGGTATTTTGATGTGCAAAAATTGTTGTAGTGCATATATTGTCGATAGTAACCAAACTAAATATTTAATTTCAACAAATCCGTCTATAAAGAAATATATGTGAAAAAATAATCTTGTACAATATAATTTCCAATTATAATTACTTACTAAATGATTGTATTAAATATAAATGTATACACTCTTTGGGTACAATTTTTAATAATACGTTTAAAGTTCTCATAGTATTCTGATAAAGCTTAATTAAATTACCATCTTTTTTGAACACAGATGTTTTTCTCCTACATAAAAATTCAACAATAATGATTATTTAATTATTTCCTGTAGTGCTAATTACTTTGTATAAACCATCAAATTTATGGTTTTTCGTATTCGGAATAATTTGTTTGATTCTAGTTAAATTAAAAAAACAATTAGAATAATTAATAATTAAAATTTTGTTAAATAGATATATACCATGCAACATCTAACTGATCTTGATGCATTCTAAAAATTCTGTTTAGAATATATATAATCGTATCTATAGCAAATGTTCTTTCTAAATTGTAACCTTTATATTCAACTCTCATTAGTACTTCTAGACGTAATGAACTATTTTCAAAAATTAATAATAATCAAAAATTGATTAATATTAAACATTAAAATAAAGAATATTTACAAGTGAGTTAATATGTGCTGAGCAATGTCATGTGATTTGTGGTAGTAAGGATTATATATGTTCCCAAAATTGATTTTGAATTTTTGAGGTATTTCGACTTTTTGAGATTTATGCAGAATCTATTCTATATATAAAAAAAGTATCTAATTATATGTATCTTTAATCAAGAAATTTATCTGGGTGGTCAAAAAATTTCAGGTTTTAAATAAAATAATTTCGTCTTCTATGAAAAAATATTTTAATTTTTTTCTCCAAAATTGTAATTTCAGGGCCCCAAAATAATTTAGCGTGCAAATATAGTAAGGATCAAATCTTCCAGAAATGCAAGATTTGCGAATAATTGTTGGAATATTAGTTCGAATACAATTTCTTCATTAAATTGGTTAATATATTTTGTTAATTCTTGAGTAGGTTTTCATGTTTTTTTCTAAAGAATTCCTTCAAGCCAGGAAATTCGATCCTTATTCAAGAACTTTTTAATTTGGTTATAAATTTGATCATCCGATAAATTCATGATATTGTTGAGGTATATTGATGTCAAAAGATCTTTCCTGGCTTTTTTGTCTTTTTCTTGACATGCGGTAAAAATTTTATGTAAATTGCTACGAATGTCCACTTCATCCTAGAAAATTAAACACAATCATTATCAGTTATATAAAAGTATTAAAAGCTTGCAAATAAATAAATACCTGCGTAAGTTTCTTAATTTCTTCACTCTGATTCGTGTCAGTTAATTCGGCATCACTTTTCGAGTTATCAATAATTTCAGCTGATTCATTTAATATAGTATCTTAACAATTTTCTTTCTTCTCGAAACCATCATTCTAAAAGTATTAGAATACAAACAATTAGTTTTGTTGATTTCAATTTCTAGCTGAAAAATACTTGAGCAGTATTAAGAATTTAAATTTATTTTCTGTATAAAAACAGATCACAGAGTACAATAAAATAAAAAATGAGTTAAAAACAATGAAATATACCATTTCTGTAGGTGATTTTTTGCTATAATTAATGTAGTCTTCGTCATTCGTTTCTTCAGTATAATTACTAGCTTTTATCTTTTTTGGTTGTAACTCGTGTGACTTTTCCTTAGAAAAATAAAATCATTTACATTCTAACAATATTGCCAAAATTCATTATTATTAGTTTATTTAATTGAAATAAGGAAATATGAAAAACTTAAATATAATACCAAAACTAAATCGTAATTAATCTTGAGTGATATTGAAGATTGTATCACTGAAGTTATCATATAGTACAACCACTCGAGAAGCCATTTTATCAGCGTTAAGATCTATTGCTTTCTTCAAAGTTTCCAGAAAGGATGGACACTTTCTCCAAAGGTTATCAACTTGAATTGAATCTACTTTATCTTAAATAAATAAAGCAAAAAAAAACCCATTCAGATATATCTTAAGGTACCTTACCAAACGTATCTAGTGGGCTGATTGTTCGTTAGTTTATATATAACACCTACAAAACTTATACCATCCAAAGTCTCTCTTCACAATTTTACTGAATTATTCTCTCTTTTCGATCTAGTACAAAGAATTCGTGATGATTTGACATAAGCAAGTTCAAAAATCTTACCTTCATATTTTGCCATAACCATGACATTTGGCCTTTTTCCTATTGAAATCTTGTGAGTAGGTTTTTCTTCATTCGATCCAAAACTTTTGCAAGCCTTACTTGTTATACTTTGTCATTCTATAGTACTTAGAAAAATGCTACCATTTGGAAAATTCTCTAAACTAGCTCGAAGTAAAGGTATAATAATATCTGTGACATAAGTTCCTTCACTTTGAGTACCTTGTATTTCACTAGTTGTAAATGCTGGATTATTCCATATCCCCTCTCTATAAAAATAAAAATAAAATTTAGATATTTGGATATTCACATTTTACAAAATACAACTACATACAGAACATATAATATACAATTTGTCCATTCTATTAATTTTAATTTTTTCTCTTTTCACTTCTTATTATGTACAATATTTCTAAGCGCATTTGGGATATCAACTCAATTGGAATTATTCAAAAATTCAACACATCTTGAAGTAATGAAGGTAGGAAGAATACATTTTATACTCTCACGTGGTTCTAAAAAAACTTGCATTTGTCTCTGCTCCAGATTTTTTACTAATACAGAATCATCGACAATGATTATATTTACTTCAGGGTCATGCCAAATAAGTTCAAAACTTGATGGAATTTAAATTTGTTTCAAGGGCATTATAGAGAGATATATCAATATCGGCTATCGGTACTCCAAGTTTTGATTGTAACGCTCTTAAATTTCGATCAATTTCTTCTCTCGAATGGTTAGAAGTACCTTCTTGTTCCATACTTAATCCTTTCACCACATCTAATCAAACCCATAAATTTATTAAAATATTAACTAAATTGAATGTTAAAATGGACTGCGTGTATGTTTCTTATTGTATTGAAAATAAAATTATTAATCATCGAGATATAAAAAGAAACTGACGCACCTTCCTATCCTGGAATTTCTGAAAGATTCCTTCCACTATATTGATCAAATTGATGTATATGCGTAAAAAAGCAAGAAATTAAACAAAATAAAAGATTCTTACCTAAAAATAAAGAAACCCAAACCACCAGCCAAAAACCAAAATCCACCCGACTCAACCCCGTCATCGCCCAGGCGCAAGTCAAGAAACTAAAACTAAAATAAAAAGAATGAATGATTTGTAATAATAATAATAATAATATATATTCACATACAAACAAAAGAAAAAAGAAAAATTTCTTACCTAAAAGAAAAGTTAGTATAAAAAAAAGAAGAAAGGTTAGTATAAAAAAAAGAAGAAAGGTTAGTATAAAAAAAAAGAAGAAAGGTTAGTATAAAAAAGAAAATCGAACCAATCCACCTGGCCCAATCATGTACGCCGCCCACACTTGGACCAAGAAATCTAACTATTAAAAAACTATCTATAAAAAGAAATAATAATAATTAGTATTTCTTGATGGCACACAAACAAACAAAGAAATAAAAATTTTCTTACCCGCAAAAAATCTAAACTAAAGAAAAACTATCCTGTGAAACAAAGAATAATTAGTATTAGTATTCATTGATGGCATCGCAGACAAATAAAAAATAAAAATTTTACTTACCTAAAAAAATCTAAACTAAAGAAATCTATTCTAATAAACTCTAAACTTTGAAATCTAATTAAAACTATAAACAAAATAAAATTAGTATCTATCAATTGTGGCGCGCATATACATCAATTCCATCAATTTCTTCGATTCATCAATTCTATCAATCATCATTGCCAGTACCAGTGAAATCCAATCTGAAATGGATAGATGAATGCAAGAATAGATGATTATAAATATTTGAAAAACAAAACAAAAAATTAAATAAAACAAATATTAAAAATTATTTCGGAAGCAATCATTATCCTACAAGAAAGATACATTCTCCAAAAAGGAAATGATGTAATCGATAGAAAACAAAAAGTAGTTATTAAAGTAAATTACTTTGCTGAAAAATTAAAAAAAAGGACAAGTAATTAGTAGTTCACTTACATAATAAAAATTATCTTCTTTGTTGACAAGCTAAAAACAAACAATCAAAGCATAGAAATATAATTAAAATTATAATGCATGTATTATTTTTGAAAACAATACAACAAAAATAAATTTATATAAAAACGAACTGCATGTATATGTATATTTCTATTATTCTATTAATGCATAATTGTATCGAAAATAAAGTTAATAATACCAATAATTAATAATAACCATAGATAAAAATTAATTTAAAAAGGAAACGCACCTTTCTAATCCTTGACTTTCTAAATGATCCCTTCCCCGATTTTTCTTATTTTGATCAAATCAATGTACATACATGCGCAAAAAGTAAGAAATTAAAAAAAATAAAAATTCTTACCTAAAAATAAAAAACTCGAACCACCAGCCAAAAACCAAAATCCACCCGACTCAACCCTGTCACCGCCCAGGCGCGAGTCAAGAAACTAAAAACTAACAATAAAAAGAATAAATGGTTAGTATTAATATTCATAATAATATACTGTATAACATACAAAAGAAAAATAACGATTTCTTACCTAAAAAAATATATCTTAACACACAAACCCAAAATAATAAAGACGGATGACGGAGGATTACTATAAAAAAAAGGTTAGTATAAAAAAAAAGAAGAAAGGTTAGTATAAAAAAAGAAGAAAGGTTAGTATAAAAAAAAGAAGAAAGGTTAGTATAAAAAAAAGAAGAAAGGTTAGTATAAAAAAGAAAATCGAACCAATCCACCTAGCCCAACCATGTACGCCGCCCACACTTGGACCAAGAAATCTAACTATTAAAAAACTATCTATAAAAAGAAATAATAATAATTAGTATTTCGTGATCGCATACAAACAAATAAAGAAGAACTAAAAATTTTCTTACCTTAAAAAAATCTACACTAAAGAAAAACTATCCTGTGGAATAAAGAATAATTCATATTAATATTCATCAATGCATAGCAAATAGAAAAGAAACAAAAGAAAAAATGATTAAATTTTACTCACCTAAAAAATCTAAACTAGAGAAATCTATTCTAATAAAATCTATACTAAAGAAATCTAAAACTATTCATAAAATAAAAAGGCTATGATTAGTATCCTTCAATCGTTAATCGCACACATATATATATTGATTCAACTTTTATTCATCAATTATATCCATCACCCAAGACGATGAAATTCAGTCTGGGATAGATAAACGAATACAAAAAAAATTTTAGATAAAATGTAACAAAACAAATAAAATAAATACTAGGGAAAATTATTTTGGAAATCGAAAAGAATTTTACAAGCTGCAAAAGGAAATGATGCTATCAAAGGAATCATTACAAACAAAAATTAATAATGAAAAAACAAGTTAGTGAAATACTTGCGGAAGCCTTGCTGAAAACAAAAGTAACAAGCAGTTAATAGATTGTTTACACTATGCAAGCTTCGCTGGCAAGCTAAACAAGCCAAAATATGACTCAAGTGGTAGATGAAGCAACAAAACAAGGAAATAAACCTCATTAAAAAACGCTCTCTTCGCGTAATCTTTTTAGTTCCAAAAACAGAGTTAATTTCTAATAATTCTCTATTTACTTTTCTTGGATGAACTACTGCTGAGATATGAACATGTTTTTTGGTGGCCAACTTGCAAAAGGAATAAAACAAGCTTAAATAGTTTATTAACAAAAAAGTTTTTGAAAAAAAATAAGTGAGTAAAAAGAGTGAAAAATAAGGGATTGAAAGATATAATGACTAGTGACTTACGTTTTGTTTATTTATAATTGATGAAAAAAATTTTTTACTGGATAAACAAAAATCATTGGTCACTTCTATACATGTTCCCAAAATTGATTTTGGATTTTTGAGGTATTTCGACTTTTTGAGATTTATGCAGAATCCATTCTATATATAGAAGTAAAAAAAGTATCCAGTTATGTGTATCTTCAATCAAAGAATAAATCTGGGTAGTCAAAAAATTTCGGGTTTTAAGTAAAATAATTTCGTCTTCTATGAAAAACTATTTCGACTTTTTTCCCCAAAATTGCAATTTCGGGGCCCCAAAATAATTTTGCGTGCAAGTATAGTCACTTCAGATGAACACAAAAATTTTTGCAGATACACAAAAATGACTTACTAATTACATAATAANTTGCAAAAGGAATAAAACAAGCTTAAATAGTTTATTAACAAAAAAGTTTTTGAAAAAAAATAAGTGAGTAAAAAGAGTGAAAAATAAGGGATTGAAAGATATAATGACTAGTGACTTACGTTTTGTTTATTTATAATTGATGAAAAAAATTTTTTACTGGATAAACAAAAATCATTGGTCACTTCTATACATGTTCCCAAAATTGATTTTGGATTTTTGAGGTATTTCGACTTTTTGAGATTTATGCAGAATCCATTCTATATATAGAAGTAAAAAAAGTATCCAGTTATGTGTATCTTCAATCAAAGAATAAATCTGGGTAGTCAAAAAATTTCGGGTTTTAAGTAAAATAATTTCGTCTTCTATGAAAAACTATTTCGACTTTTTTCCCCAAAATTGCAATTTCGGGGCCCCAAAATAATTTTGCGTGCAAGTATAGTCACTTCAGATGAACACAAAAATTTTTGCAGATACACAAAAATGACTTACTAATTACATAATAATATAATAAAATCCCCGATTACATCATATTGGTATATATAATAAAAAATATACTATGCAAAAGTAAAGATATTATTTTAAGCAAATAAATATAAGAAAATAGTAATTATCCCTTCTCCATATTGAAAAAATTTATTTATTTCAATAGAAAGAATTCTATATATTTAGAACCCAAGACATTAATGAATAAGAAAGATTATTCAAATGAGAAATTAATAATAATGTTTATTACAAAAAATATATTTGTAGTAGGAATAAGTTTCAGATTTTGTAAGGTTTTTACATTTGCTTAATAAATAACTTTAACGTAATGAAGCAAATATTTTCAATATCAGTTAATAGTGCCAAGAACAATACCAATAATAAATATTATTTCACGTATCAAGTATCTAATTGACTTTAAAATGTTCACTCAATCTAAATCATTTTGTACAATACAGTAACCTTTTTGTTTCTTCCGTTGCAACACTTTCAAAATTTTCTTAAACTATTAGCATTAAATATCATTAATAGTTTCTCAGCCATTTGAAATAATAATTCATTAGCATCAAATCCTTCTATTCCACAATTAAATGAAAATCTTCTTAATTCATTAAAATTGTTAATAAATATCGCTCGCTGTTACTTGTTTAGCAGAACTTAAATTAAGTAAAGTTAATTTGAATAATAATAAATTGCTAAAAATGTAAATTTAGACAAATATCTTAAATTTGCATCTGTTTTGAAAATTTTTATAATAAATTCTTCAGGATACCTATAAATGTATGCCTCGAATGAAAATAACAAAAACTACTTAATTGAAACCAAAGATAAACTATTTGAATTATATAATTCTATACAATCTTCAGTATAAGCTCTTGAAGTGAAATAAATTATCCAGTTGGTAATGATTTTCCTCCGAAATAATTGTTTTTGTTTTTAATAATAGCTCCAGAAATGAATCATAATTCAGATAACAATTGAACACTGATAAGCTTTTCACGTGAGAATATGGTTCACGAATTAATTTTAATATAATGGACAAATCAGTTCATAATTAAATATTTTTATCTATATTAAAAATACAAATTTTAACTTGCAAACAAATTAGTATTCATTTCAAAATTTATCAATAATATAATATAAAAATCAGTTCTATTTATATCAGAGTAGTATTGTGGCAGGACCCCGAATTATTCTAATAAATGTCATACAAGATCTACAAAATTTTGAGTAAAAATAAGCAACTTTTTTTTATAATAACTCTAAGCAAACTCCCCATGAGATATCAAGATTTTATTTAAAAATAAGCAAATAAAAGTTATCACCTATATTTTATTCAAAAAATAAGCAAATAAATTATGACTTATAATAAATTATATTTATTTTATTAGCATGTATATTTGTGTCTATTTTATTAACATCCACATTTGTATTTATTTTATTAACATGTATATCCGCGTGCCTATTTTATATTCATGCATATTTTATTAAAAATAAAAATTAAAATCCATAACTACATAAAATAAAACTTAAGTAATTAACATAATTTATATCATAAAATTCAATATCAAAATAAAAATTATTATTAATTAAAATCATCACATATAATTAATTAATTAAAATCATCACATAATTATTTATTAATTAAAAATTAATTGCTATTTAAAATAAGACTAATAACATCATTTCTTTTAAAATAACTATAATAATCTTTAGCTAAATTTGACAAAGTTAAAAATTGATCATTAATAGTTACATCATCAGATAATATATGAAAAATAATATTAGATGGATTTCGATGTGTGAAAATATTACATTCTTCAGGAGTATATTGTGTAAATAAATTACTATTAATGGGTAAAAATACTTTTAAAGTAACTTTAGNTTATATAATGGTGATGTTATTAAACTCGATAGACAAGATGACGGAGCAGCTTATCGATCTTTTTGTCATCAAAATTTAGCACAATGTTTAAATGGAAAGGAGATAAAGGAAGGATATGAAGGTTTTTTTGTTTATTTGTTTGTTTTGGGTAAGTAATAATTTTTATTTTTATTTTAAAAAAAAAATTATTTATTATTTTATATTAATTTTATAGGTGAACTTGTAGATAGTTACTTAAATAGAGAAATATGTCCCATCGAACGTATGAGAATGTGTATGATGGCATATTTTTTTTTAAGACTTTGGCATTTCCACATTGATACAATGGCACACAAATATCCTCATTATATTTCTGTTCGAGAAAATTTTATGGCAACACAAAGCTATTCTATTTTTAGTTCACTATCCGAATCTATGATGATTCTTATCAAAGCACATAGAGAATATTATTCTGAATTTCCTTTAATACCTTGGATGCATGGTTCCGAAGCATGTGAACATGTGTTTGGAATAGCACGACAAATTTGTACTGATTTTGATTTTGCTGAATTATTACAAATGGTTTCTAAAATTTCTCATTATTTTAAATCTACAAAAACAGATAATATTTCAATTGAAAGAGAAAAATCCGTTAGAGATGGTATTTTTTTTAAAAAAAAATATTTACAAAATTTATTTTAAATATTAAATTAATTTTTAATTTTATATTATTAGGTTATATTTTCGATTATAACAAAGAAAATTTAACAGAGGATATTATTTCAAATTTAACAAGATGGCCTAGTGATTCGGAAATTAGTAGGGCTATAAGACAATCGCGTCAACTTGCATGTGAATTAGCTGAGCATTTGAATATGCTGATGCCAGATAATCTACCAATCGAAAACTTACAACCAATAGTTATTATTGAAATGGATAATGATCCTGAGATATCAGTTTCATTTTTTGAGGATTCAAATGAAGAAGAATTCGAATTAAATGAAATTAATAGTTTTTCACAAGCAATTAGTAAAGCTTCAAATGAAATCTCAAGTAGGCAAATAGTAAATTATATTGAAAATGATGATGATATTAATAATATCAATGAATATTGCGCACAAATTAATTTATTAAATCAAAATATCGCAACATCTATTACAAGCGGTATGTATTATACAATTATTATATCATTATTTTCGATATTTTAATATATAATTTATTATCTTATTATTTTTATAATTATTAATATCATTAATTTATAATTTAGTTGTTTTATTATATAATCATTTTAGCTTTATCATCAATCGTCCGATCAATTATTTTTATAATTATTAATTAATCGTTCGATCAATTATTTTTTAATATTAATCAATCGTTCAATTAATTATTTTTAGAAAATAATTGATCGAACGATTGATTAATATTAAAAAATAATTGATCGAACGATTAATTAATAATTATAAAAATAATTGATCGGACGATTGATGATAAAGCTAAAATGATTATATAATAAAACAACTAAATTATAAATTAATGATATTAATAATTATAAAAATAATAAGATAATAAATTATATATTAAAATATCGAAAATAATGATATAATAATTGTATAATACATACCGCTTGTAATAGATGTTGCGATATTTTGATTTAATAAATTAATTTGTGCGCAATATTCATTGATATTATTAATATCATCATCATTTTCAATATAATTTACTATTTGCCTACTTGAGATTTCATTTGAAGCTTTACTAATTGCTTGTGAAAAACTATTAATTTCATTTAATTCGAATTCTTCTTCATTTGAATCCTCAAAAAATGAAACTGATATCTCAGGATCATTATCCATTTCAATAATAACTATTGGTTGTAAGTTTTCGATTGGTAGATTATCTGGCATCAGCATATTCAAATGCTCAGCTAATTCACATGCAAGTTGACGCGATTGTCTTATAGCCCTACTAATTTCCGAATCACTAGGCCATCTTGTTAAATTTGAAATAATATCCTCTGTTAAATTTTCTTTGTTATAATCGAAAATATAACCTAATAATATAAAATTAAAAATTAATTTAATATTTAAAATAAATTTTGTAAATATTTTTTTTTAAAAAAAATACCATCTCTAACGGATTTTTCTCTTTCAATTGAAATATTATCTGTTTTTGTAGATTTAAAATAATGAGAAATTTTAGAAACCATTTGTAATAATTCAGCAAAATCAAAATCAGTACAAATTTGTCGTGCTATTCCAAACACATGTTCACATGCTTCGGAACCATGCATCCAAGGTATTAAAGGAAATTCAGAATAATATTCTCTATGTGCTTTGATAAGAATCATCATAGATTCGGATAGTGAACTAAAAATAGAATAGCTTTGTGTTGCCATAAAATTTTCTCGAACAGAAATATAATGAGGATATTTGTGTGCCATTGTATCAATGTGGAAATGCCAAAGTCTTAAAAAAAAATATGCCATCATACACATTCTCATACGTTCGATGGGACATATTTCTCTATTTAAGTAACTATCTACAAGTTCACCTATAAAATTAATATAAAATAATAAATAATTTTTTTTTTAAAATAAAAATAAAAATTATTACTTACCCAAAACAAACAAATAAACAAAAAAACCTTCATATCCTTCCTTTATCTCCTTTCCATTTAAACATTGTGCTAAATTTTGATGACAAAAAGATCGATAAGCTGCTCCGTCATCTTGTCTATCGAGTTTAATAACATCACCATTATATAAAACTGAATTTGGTAAATTTACTAATTTAAGAAAGTGTTCAAAGCATGCTATATGTTTTCCAAATGTTAAAACTCGCGCACCAGACATTACAACGTTACGTGCTGTTTTTTTTACATGTTTTGGATCTTGAATTCTAAGTACAGGTCCAATATTTGAAAATACTGGACAATTAAAATTAATATTTAAAGTTTTATCAATTATTTCTACTTTTTTATCTGTTTTTGTATTCAAAATAATAGATTGTGCTCCAAATTCTGCTGCCGCTCCATCTGATCCAATTGAAAGTATAGAAATATTCAATTGTGGAGCAATTTCTAAAATAAGTTTTTTGTGAATATTTGCAATATTATCTGCGGAATCTTTTCCATTATTTGGTATCAAAGCAATAATAACTGGTGGAAATTTTGGTAATGGAATCTAGTAATAAAATTTTATTAATTTTTAAATATTAAAAAAAATTGTCTAGTATTTTTAAAAGTGAAATATGAAAATATAAAATATAATTACATTTTCAAAAATTAAAAAATATGTAAATATTAAAAATATTAATATTACCTGTAATATATAGACACGGACATAATTTGCANGTATTGTCACTCATGGCTGCAATTGGTCCTTTATAATTTATTTTGTCTAAAAACCTCTTAAACCGTGCCACATTTTCAAAACATAGATCAGGATTTGTAAGCGTATCACTTGAATTTGCACGTAATTTTCTAAAATAAAATAAATAAGTAAATAATATTTAATTTGAATTATTAATTTATATTTATATTTAAACTTACCTTATATTTTGAATACTTCGACCAACCAAATTTTGACGAAACAATTCTAATGCACGCGGACTAACAGTTCCAAGTACAATTAAAAAATTTGTAAATTCCTCTGAATATTGAAGATTTCGCATTTCTTTTCCTTCTTCTTTACGATTTATAACTTGACACATTACAGCACATAAACCTTTAAAAGTATCTACATTATCAAACGCTCCATTAAGACCTTTATTTGCAATAGTAATCCAAAGATTTGAATCTTTTGTTGTATCTTTATCTTTAATTATATTCCAAATAGTTGCTAAGTCAGAATTTCTTAAGTGTTTTTTTAATTTATCATTTTCAAAATACCAGTTTGGAGTAAATTTTAAGTTTTTTTTATCAGGTTTTTTAGCTCTTATACGATTATCCAATTTTGTATTTGATTTTAACTGCTTACATTCTATACAAAGATTATCATTTATATATTCACCATTACAATTTTTCGCGCGTACACAATAACCTATTAATTAATAATAAATTAAAATTTAATAAAAATATTTGCATAATAAATTAAAAAATATACCTTCTCTATCAATTTTCCATTCTGCTTCAGAAAATATTTGTCTATTTAGTTTTCTTTTTTGTGAAGTATTTAATTTTTTTCGTGTAAATTTATCAGAAAATAAAGATGGAAATAATTCTTTTCCAATTATTTCAATACGTCGTGTACCACCAACTTGTGCTGGAGTTCGTTCAATATAGTAACGAATTTTTTGTGATCGTAACCCAGGACAAGGAATTCTTTTTCTTGTATTCTTAATAGTTAATTGAATATTTTCATCTTCACTTGATAAAATATCATCCAAATCATTATTATTATTATCATTAGAATCAACAGTTATAATATCATCATCATCCATGTTATCACAAATATCACTATTATATTCTTCTTCTGAACTAATATCTCCACTTTCATCAAAATTAGTAGTATTAAAAAAACATAATATTGTTTGTTGTCCAATTTTTCTTTTGCAACCATTTCCATTAGCGTGTCTATTAAGATAATCTTCATCCCACTTTCGATTTAATTTGACTTTTTTTCCACAAATACAAATAACTTTTTTGGGATTAATTATTGCAGCACAAAATTCATGTTTTGACAATCTTTTTTTTGAATATTTCCATCCATCTTTATTCATTTTATTTAAAGTTAAAATTTGATTAAAGAAAAATCAAAAAATTAAATTTTACGCGATTGAATATATATTATTGTAATTATTAATTTATTAAAATTTACTCCCTAAAATTGATATTCGTTAAGCTTTCTTTTTTTGTGACTTAAATAAAATTATTTATATTACGCAAACCTTACTTATGACATTAATAAAATATTATAATTTTATGCAAATAAAATCTTATGACATATATATAATTTTACTAAGATGGTTAAGCAAACTCCATGTATGACATATAATAGAATAATTCGGGGTCCTATTGTGGCAGGACCCCGAGCAATCTATAAATAAGTCACATTTTAAAAAGTTGCTTATTTTTAATTAAAATTTAAAAATTTACTTACAAAAATTATATTTTTCCTTTCTTATTTCCTAATTTAGTATTATCTGACCTATTCATAGATTGCTCGGGGTCCTATTGTGGCGGTCTGCCCAGAACAAAGAGTAAAGTTACGTCAATCAGTCCCACTAAATCGAACTCTCGTCACACCCCTTTTCGTACTAACTCAACGTACTCTTGTACGCAATATTTCGTAACGCCCACTATCCGCCAGTAGGATCAANACTTAAATAAAATTATTTATATTACGCAAACCTTACTTATGACATTAATAAAATATTATAATTTTATGCAAATAAAATCTTATGACATATATATAATTTTACTAAGATGGTTAAGCAAACTCCATGTATGACATATAATAGAATAATTCGGGGTCCTATTGTGGCAGGACCCCGAGCAATCTATAAATAAGTCACATTTTAAAAAGTTGCTTATTTTTAATTAAAATTTAAAAATTTACTTACAAAAATTATATTTTTCCTTTCTTATTTCCTAATTTAGTATTATCTGACCTATTCATAGATTGCTCGGGGTCCTATTGTGGCGGTCTGCCCAGAACAAAGAGTAAAGTTACGTCAATCAGTCCCACTAAATCGAACTCTCGTCACACCCCTTTTCGTACTAACTCAACGTACTCTTGTACGCAATATTTCGTAACGCCCACTATCCGCCAGTAGGATCAAGCAGTCACTTGCCTACTCGCAACGAATAGATATATAAAACAAACTCTTAACACAGTACACACAGGTGCGATCTGAAGGTACGTGAGTAAGTGGAGTAAAAGTATCTTTTTACAGCTCACTACGCAAACTTCCGAATCTTAGCTTCAGACTTTATTTAGTAACTTTATTCAAGAAATTACAAAATTAGTAATAGAGGTATTACGGGCTGTTAACCGTTTCTCACCAATATTACCGTTATCACGAAATAAAAAAAAATATTAAAAACATATCAAATTATTACGGTGTATATCGAAACTTTTAAACTTATTGCAAAGATGTAACAACAAAAATATATCACTGCTTTGGCGTGTCTTATCTCTGTTGCTAAATCGAAACAATATGTTTCTATCTTTATTATTTATTTTTATTATAAAATGCGTACCAAAAGATTATTATTTTTATTATTACAAATTAAGTAAAAGATTTTTGTAATTAATCGGAATATGCCAAAAGATTTAAAATCATAAAATTGTAAAAAATGAGCCGATCCTTTTCACATCTTAAATTACCAGTCTATTTTATACACTTTCGAACCTATTTTCCTTCATCCTGTGTTGTCGCGTCTAAACACGTTCTTTTCTATTTTTAAAGATGACACACAAGGATGAAATACTTCGTACAAAGGTGAATAATCTGTCATCTAGATGGTAACACACTCATCCGGTTACACTGTCATCTCAATGTCATCTCCCGTGACCTTCGCAACATTTCGAAATCCCGTGCACATCCCATGTGGAATTCGTGCACCCTCAAACATTTCCTCCTTCAAGGGGGAGCTCCTGTGACCCCATACTCATATCCCATAAATCGCTCATTAACTGCAAATGCATTTCGCTACACATTTTTAGTAATCTTTCATACTCTTGTTTCGGAAGCTTGTAGATCCAGTCAGATGTAACCAGTTGGAGATTCTTTGGTCGCAGCATTCTGACTGCTTGCGCGAGAGATCTTAACCTTTGCGCTATCTGGTATGTCCGTGATCCATTCTGATGGGAATACCCTTGCAACTCGTGTTTTATCGACGTAGCCGTACGGATTTCTTGAAAGGTAGAAATATACTCTCTGAGTCTTCTATAAGCGTTCACCTGTTGTCCGTTTATCTGGATCTGTGGCTACAGAGAGCAGCCCGGCTATGTCGTGATCAAACACTGCTTCCGTAAGATCATGTATCTCTTCGGGTGCGGTTATTGTATCCAGAACATATGGGAGTAACATGTCGTTCTCTCGCTGCACCACTTCATCACTCGTGGGTCCTCCCAGGTTTATTGCGTAACCTTCTGTTACCAGATATGCCCCTGTATCATCTAGTATGAGCTGTGCGCCTCTCGATAGTTCTAATAACTCTTCACGTAATCTGTTGACTCTTTCACAAAAGCTTTCGGAGATTTGTAGGTGGGTCATGTTAAATGTTCTTAGTCGTGTTTCGGGAAATGTCGCATTTTATCCTTGTCTTTCATGCACGACTATTGTTCTCTGTTATCTCACGTGAGATAAAACCCCTTTGTTTGTAAGACCTTAGGCGATTTCCGTATACAGGTCGGTGGTTCAATACTTCTTCGTTGCTAGTCCTCAATATGTATGACCCATTTCCCAAAACTTGATGAATGAAATAAGGTCCCGTCCACTTGTTCCGAAACTTGTCGCCATGAACATTTTGTAAATCTGATCGATATTCTAGTACCATATCGTTGTTTTTGTACGTCATAATACGGATTCTTTTATCGTAAGCCCTCTTTTGTCGAGCTTGGGCATCTTTTATGTTCTTGGACGCTTTGATCTTGTTGTCTGCGAATACTCCTACCATCTCGCTAATTCTTCTATTGATTAGGTCCTCATACTGTCTTTCGTTAATTTCTGTGGCTGGCCATATTACTATGTCGAGTTCTATGGGCAATGTAGGCGCGCAACCATAGAGTAGGTAAAAGGGTTCGTACTTTGTCGTTCTATTCCTAATGGTCCGATATGCGAAAAGTGCCGGAGGTATTAACACATCCCAGTCGTATGCTGTTTCTTGTACGCATTTTTCCAGAGCCCTACACAAGGTCTGATTGTACCGTTCTGTCAGGCCATTGCTCTGAGGGTGGTATGCAGACGTAAGTCTATGATGGGATCCCATTATCTCTACTAGGTTCGCTACTACTTGGCTGACGAATACTGCTCCTCTATCTAACAGTATCTCTCGCGGACATCCGTGACGGCATATTATTTCATCATATAGGAACCATGCGACGGTCATCGCATCTGCCTTTTCTATTGCTCTGGCTTCCGGCCATTTTGTGAAATAGTCCGTAGCTACTATAATGTATCTTTTCTTTGTGGACGTTAGTTTCAAAGGTCCCACGATGTCTATTCCTAATCGGTCGAACGCTTGCCCTACTTTAATGGGTCGCATTTCTTCGGTTCTCGTAGGTTTACCCTGTCGTTGGCACGCGTCACAGTATTCTATATAGTTCTTTACGTCTATGCCCATGGTGGGCCAGAAATATCGCTTTCTCGTTTTATCGATTGTAGCTTTTATGCCGAAATGTTCCGCATTTGGCACACTATGCATATTATGTAGTAATTTTGTTACGTCGCTCTTCAATATTACCTGTAATGGGCTATCATCCTTATTACGTTTGAATAATAAATTGTCNGTTCGCTACTACTTGGCTGACGAATACTGCTCCTCTATCTGACAGTATCTCTCGCGGACATCCGTGACGGCATATTATTTCATCGTATAGGAACCATGCGACGGTCATCGCATCTGCCTTTTCTATTGCTCTGGCTTCCGGCCATTTTGTGAAATAGTCCGTAGCTACTATAATGTATCTTTTCTTTGTGGACGTTAGTTTCAAAGGTCCCACGATGTCTATTCCTAATCGGTCGAACGCTTGCCCTACTTTAATGGGTCGCATTTCTTCGGTTCTCGTAGGTTTACCCTGTCGTTGGCACGCGTCACAGTATTCTATATAGTTCTTTACGTCTATGCCCATGGTGGGCCAGAAATATCGCTTTCTCGTTTTATCGATTGTAGCTTTTATGCCGAAATGTTCCGCATTTGGCACACTATGCATATTATGTAGTAATTTTGTTACGTCGCTCTTCAATATTACCTGTAATGGGCTATCATCCTTATTACGTTTGAATAATAAATTGTCTTGCACGATATAATGATTCGCCTGCTGCCGTAATTGTCGTCGTTACTCGCTTGTCCAGTTCGGGGGAAAAGTGTGATTGATTAAGTACTCGGTTATTTGATTGTAAGTTTCCGTGTCCATTTCGAAAGGTTTCGTAAGTCCTCTTCTATTTATCTGAGTTTTCGGGTTTCTTCTATTAATTTTAGTACTGGATCCGGGATAGAGTGTCTGTATTGGCATTAAGACGTCCTTGTTTATGAATTATTTCGTAATCGTACTCAGATAGTTCAAAGATCTAACGGGCAATCCTTCCTTTCGGTTGCGGACGGTTCTTCAACCATGTGAGGACTAGGTTGTCAGTGTACAAATCAAATTTGGGACCATGCAAATAATGCCTGAAATGTTGTACAGCCCAAATGGCAGCGAGGCACTCTCTTTCAACGACAGTATAGTTTTGTTCGGTACTGGACAGCAGTCGGCTAGCATAAGCAACGGGGTGTTCGTGATTCTCCGTATCTTTCTGTGAGAGCACAGCTCCAATACCACAGTTAGATGCATAGGTAGCGAGTATAAATTGTTTCGTGAAATCAGGGTACGTCTATACATGTTCCCAAAATTGATTTTGGATTTTTGAGGTATTTCGACTTTTTGAAATTTATGCAGAATCTATTCTATATATGGAAGTAAAAAAAGTACCCAGTTATGTGTATCTTCAATCAAAGAATAAATCTGGGTAATCAAAAAATTTCGGGTTTTAAGTAAAATAATTTCGTCTTCTATGAAAAACTATTTCGACTTTTTTCCCCAAAATTGCAATTTCGGAACCCCAAAATAATTTTGCGTGCAAGTATAGGTACGTCATTATAGGTGCCGAAGTTAGACAACCCTTCAGCAAGTCGAACGCGGATTGGTGTTCATGCTTCCATTCGAACACGACGTCCCTTTTCGTAAGGTTATGTAACAGTTTCGCGACAGTAGAGAATTCTCTCACAAATCTTCTATAATAGAACGCAAGTCCCAGGAAGGCTCGGACATTCGTTTTGTCTCTTGGAACAGGATAGCTCTTCACTTTCTCGATCTTTGCCGGATTAGGAGCTATCCCTTTGATTGTTATGATGTGGCCTAAAAATGCTAGTCTCGTTCGGAAGAAGTCGCACTTCTCCAGATTTATCTTTAAACCTGCATTCATTAAAAGGGTAAAAACAACTTTTAAATGCTCTTCATGTTCTTCGCGAGTTTTCGAGTAGATGATAATATCGTCTATATACACGAGTACGAACTTCCACGCAACTTCGTGGAAAACCCTATCCATCACTCTCTGGAACGTTGCGGGAGCGTTGATGAGTCCAAACGGCATTACTAAGAACTCATATATTCCAAATGGGGTAGTGAAAGCGGTCTTTTCGTGATCCTTCGCTGCTACTTCCACTTGCCAAAACCCCGATGCTAGGTCCAAAGTAGAGAAGAAAGCGGAATGTCTTAAAGCATCTAGCATATCAGCTATTCGCGGGACTGGGTAGGCGTCAGGTTTCGTAACAGCGTTCAGCTTTCTGTAATCAATGCAAAGCCTGAACTTCCCATTCTTCTTGCTAACTACTACTGTGGGTGCAGACCAGGGGTTAAACGACTTTTTGATTAATCCGTTTGTCAACATGCGCTCTATTTCCTCCTTCAAAAAATTCAAGTGTCGGGGTGAAGTTCGGTAGGGATGCAACTTGATAGGTTTCGCAGTTCCTACATCTATTGTATGCTGGTAGACGCCGGTCTTCCCTAACTGAGAGAGGTCACTTGCTGCTAAGTTCGGGAATTCTCCGATAATCTTCGCAATTAAAGGTTTGTACTGGTTTTCCTTGAGCATCTCTGCTCCTCCTTGCGTCAGGTTACAACGTATGTCTTGTATTTCATTTTGCGGTAGTATTGAAATAGCTTCCCATTCTCGTAATTGTTCTTCGCACGTTTCGCATTTGTCCTCTCTGGTTTCAAGATATTTTTCACACCAGCAGGATGATTTTGGTCCCGTAACACTTCGTCGTCCTTGTTTACGCTTCTTTTTCTTTCTGACAACGTCGAAACAGTACATTAGATAATCATAGGTCTTCCAAGTGGTGCACTCCGAATTTGTACGTATTCCTTCGGAGGTAATCTTATACTTCACACTGGTCCCTTGCTGAGGTAGATTATATGAGAAGCCTACAAAGTTTGCCTCGTTGTCATCGGTTTCCTTGTCTGAATCTTCACTACTCTCATTGTTCTCCTCATCACTTTCGCTATCACTCTCATCGTCGCTATCCGGCGGCACTTCATTGGTGTTCCGGCAAGGGATACTAATCGCTCCTTTTTCGTCTTTTAACGTCAGTTTACAATGCTGATAATTAATAATTGCACCCGCTTTTCTCAGCCAGTCAGTGCCAAGTACTAGAGAGTATCCGGACGCATCGATAACCTCCATGTCCACTGCTACAGTTACACTTCCTATCTTTACAGGGACTTGGGTTACAATTCCCAAACTAGAGCGTTTTTCGCCGTGTATACCCGTAATCCTTCTTTCGGAAGACTTCTCTACTCTTCGTCCCATTGACTCCATGAAGCTTTTTGAAACAATGCAGATGGAAGAGCCACTATCAAGTATTACTTCGACCTTCCATCCCGCAACCTGGACCTTGCACATCATAGGTGTGTTTCCTTCTATTTTCGTATGGTTGGCGATTTTCGCTAATTTTGTACGTTTGGATGCCAAAGCTTTCCGTACATCATTTCGGAAAGGTGGCATTGCCATGATCTGTCCTAAAGTAATGTTAGCTCTCGTGTTCAGTAGGTCAGAGACAATGGAATATGGTGGGGCAGCTTGTGTCATGTATGGTTGTTGTGGAGAAGGTGCTTTTCTTTTCTTCTTTTGTCGTGATCCTTCGGATACTTCTTTACCCTTTCCTGAGCGTAACCTTTTAGCAATAGGCTGGGTTGTTTGTTTGTTCGCAGATCCTTCCGCCACATTCATATTATTTGTGCTGGTCTTTAATAAGAGATTTGTTTCACTCGCACTCTCACCCTCCGGAGGTGCGCTTAATAGTTTAAATGCCATTGTCGCGGGTGTACTTTCATACTTCCCACTTACGGTTCTTTTAAGGAGTTTATAGTCCTTCCCGTTAGGTACAAGACTTTTAGTTTGGTTGTTACTTTATTTTTAGAAGGCACCAGTTAGTTTTTAGTTAGAACTAACAAACTAATTATTCTTCCAAATCATTATAACTTCGCTACTTCCATTAATAACTTCATTATTAATATTTACTTTTATTAATAACTTTATTTATTAATAACTTCTTTTAATAATAAATCCTTTTATTATTAATTTTAGAACTTCCTTTATTACGAACTTCCTTTATAGATAACTTCCTTATAATTCATACTTTAGATACTTCCATCTTTTATTAAAGATATCATTTTTAATTTATTAGTACTTCCTTTATTAAACAATTTTAATAAACATTATATCAAATAAATACGATAATAAATCTCTTTAATTATTTTTATTTAATATTTATTAATATTTTATTTAATAGTCACTTCCTAATAATACAATTATATTTTTATAATTATAATATTAACTTCCTTTGAACTTAGAACTTTTGCAAGTTAAAAGCTGAGGAAACTAAGTCGAACAACTATCCTTTTTATAACTTTTTGGACTACTGTGCCATTACTGTGCATTAATACTATTGGTTAATATATTTATCATATAACTTATTAAATATAGGATATTTGTTATACTAATAATTAATACTAATTAATACTATATAATAATAATTGATACTAAGTAATACTAATTAATGATAATTAATAATAATTATAAACTATTTGTGTAACTATATCACGTGAACATGTGACTTGTGTTACTTATATTTTGTGTAACTAAATTATTTGGCTTGCTATTTACATGTTAATAAATATTACTAATTATTGCTAATTGTTATTAAATAAATTACTATGTTAATATTTATATTTTCATTTGTTATATAATTATTCTAATAAAATACAGGGTTAAATAATATAATAGTTATATGATTTGATATATTTCTGTTATGGTAATTCTATCTGGTAACACCGTGCTGTTTCCCATGTGGTAGCAGCGGGCTGCTTGACCTCTTCTTGTTGGGTCACGAATGTGTTGCCATTTACGCCATTTAACGGTATTTGGTTTACGGATTGATTCATCGCGACATTGGCTTGGGGCTGAACCGCTTTAGCTGGTTCTCGAGGCGGAAGTGTAGCGGGATTTCCCAGGTTTCCTCGCTTTGTAGGGTACATTCTCGCTATGTGTCCTGCTTGTCCGCAGAAAAAGCAGCGAAACAGGTCATTGGCATTATTGTTACAGTTCCATGTGTTCTGTCCTCTAATATCGTTGTTGTAGTTCGGCCTTCTGTAGGATGTGTGTGTAGGTCTCTCATCCCTTTCCGTAATTCTCTGTAACTTTTCGACGATTGGCACAAGTGCCTTTTGTACAATGCGCTCTATTACGTCTTCTCTATTTCGGTCCTGGTCGCGACTTGGCGTAAATCCCTGGGGATTTAGGTAGGTAGTAGTGCCATACCCGACCGTGGCTTCGGGGTATGTCTGCGCATTCTCTTCGAATTGTTTCACAATTCTAATTGCTGCTTCTAAGGAAGGATTTTCTTGGGACAGGATAAGGGGTCGCGCCTGGTATGCAATATCTTTCCGTAACCCTTTTAGGAACTGCCAGACCTTTTCGTCCTCGCTCCATCTGTTCTCGCCATCAATGCATCTGATCAGTTTCTTGACGTCGTTAGCGTACTGCTCCACTGTTTCGTTTACTTTCTGTATTTTCATTGATAGTTCAAACCTCCATTGGTTTATCAATGCAGTGGTCTTAAAAGTGGCTAGAAACGAGGCTTCGAATGATACACGGTTTCTGTCGCTCCAATGCGTAATGGGATTTTGTCCTTCTTGTACTTCGCTGAACCATAGTCCCGCTGCACCTTGTAAGTATCCGGCGACGACTTGAAGTTTATATTCGCTAGTATACTGATTTATCCTAGCAGATCTGTTGAACTCTTCCAACCACTCCATAGGGTCTCGATTTCCTCCTCCAAACGTCGGCATCTTCGCATCATTTCTGATACGAAAGGCGTCTTGTAATCCCTTTATTAAAGCGTTGGTTCCGCTTTCTTCGGTGCTGCGACTCATTCCTCTAGTTATTCTTTTATTCGTCATGGTGGCTATTGTTTTGTAGGGATACAGATTCTTGTTGTCTTGTTACACAAATTTCAAGACGTTTGTCTTCGTCATTGATCGTTTGATTTGTAAGAACTTTATTATGTTAACTACTGTTTTGTGCTTGAAAGTTTTGTTGGGAACAGAAATTTCTGTCGTTTTTAGGAATATTTTGTATTGTTACGCTTTCTTTTGGCGGGAATAATCTTTTGGATTTTTAAAGGGGATATCTCAAACAATATAAACTCTAACTATATTTATCAAAATTCTCGTAAATCTGTGAAACACTACTTTTCTTAAGAATACTTTATGCCAAACCTCACAGGAGGCACCAAAATCTGTGGCGGTCTGCCCAGAACAAAGAGTAAAGTTACGTCAATCAGTCCCACTAAATCGAACTCTCGTCACACCCCTTTTCGTACTAACTCAACGTACTCTTGTACGCAATATTTCGTAACGCCCACTATCCGCCAGTAGGATCAAACAGTCACTTGCCTACTCGCAACGAATAGATATATAAAACAAACTCTTAACACAGTACACACAGGTGCGATCTGAAGGTACGTGAGTAAGTGGAGTAAAAGTATCTTTTTACAGCTCACTACGCAAACTTCCGAATCTTAGCTTCAGACTTTATTCAGTAACTTTATTCAAGAAATTACAAAATTAGTAATAGAGGTATTACGGGCTGTTAACCGTTTCTCACCAATATTACCATTATCACGAAATAAAAAAAAAATATTAAAAACATATCAAATTATTACGGTGTATATCGAAACTTTTAAACTTATTGCAAAGATGTAACAACAAAAATATATCACTGCTTTGGCGTGTCTTATCTCTGCTGCTAAATCGAAACAATATGTTTCTATCTTTATTATTTATTTTTATTATAAAATGCGTACCAAAAGATTATTATTTTTATTATTACAAATTAAGTAAAAGATTTTTGTAATTAATCGGAATATGCCAAAAGATTTAAAATCATAAAATTGTAAAAAATGAGCCGATTCTTTTCACATCCTAAATTACCAGTCTATTTTATACACTTTCGAACCTATTTTCCTTCATCCTGTGTTGTCGCGTCTAAACACATTCTTTTCTATTTTTAAAGATGACACACAAGAATGAAATACTTCGTACAAAGATGAATAATCTATCATCTAGATGGTAACACACTCATCCGGTTACACTGTCATCTCAATGTCATCTCCCGTGACCTTCGCAACATTTCGAAATCCCGTGCACATCCCATGTGGAATTCGTGCACCCTCAGTATATAATTAATGTGTATGTCAATTGTGCATATTAAAAATTCCCATGTTAAAATATGTAATCTTGAGCTTTATTAAAGTAATTTCGAATCTACATTGCCTAGTCATGAGTATACTTAACAGTAAAATCATTATGCTAGGTATGTTAATTATAAAATAATTATTTCAAATTACATCTGTCAAAATCGTCTTACTTAGTAAGCATAGTCATGAACCTTAATTTGGTTCTACATTATATAGTTATGAGTCTTAATCCAATTCTACAGTTGAGATGACTTTGAGTTCAACTATATCTTAAGCTTTGTTCTAACTTTGTGTTAACTATGTAGAGCCTTATTTTAAGATAACAGAAATCTACATTGCATAGTTATGAGCCTTAATCTGATTCTACATTGTATTGTTATAAGTTTAAATATGTAATCTTGAGTTTTATTTTAACTTTGGGTTAACTATATAGCCTTGGGCTTTATTTTAAGGTAACTAGAATCTACATGGCATTGTCATGTGCCTTAATCCATGAATTTTAATCTTGCGGTAACGTTGAGTTTAACTACATAGTCTTGAGCTTGACTTTAACTTAGGGTTAACTATGTAGCCTTGAGCTTTATTTTAAGGAAAACAGAATCTACATTGAATAGTCATGAGTCTTAATCCAATTCTACATTATATAGTCATGAGCCTTGTTGAGGTAACTTTGAGTTTAAATATGTAGTTATGGCTTTATTCTAACTTCAATTATGTAGTCTTGAGATTTACTTTAAGATAACCAGAATCTATTGCATAGTCTTAATCTGATTTTAAAGTTGAGATAATTTTGAGTTTAATGATGTAGTCTTAAACTTTATTTGAAGTAATTTGAAGCTAATCTATAGTTCTGAATTTTATTTTAGGTAACTAGAGCCTTAAATCTGATTCTATAGTTGTGGAGGTTTAGCTATAGCTATAGCTATATAATCTTGAGCTTATTTAAGGGTAATTTTAAATATATATTGAATAGCTTAATTATTTAAATAATTTCAGCTTTATTCTATGTAATTATTATTAGGCCTAATTCTCGAAGATGTTCAGGAATAATTATATTTGGGTCTTCATAGTACCAAAAATACCTTAAAACAATCCAGTTTTCTTCGCACAACTCTTTCTTGAGTTGATCCCTGTCTTTATGAAGAATGTGGCATGTATAAAATCATGCATTACAATTTGTAACACCGATCACTTTTGCCAACACAAAAAATAAACATGATAAATCAGCCACCAAGGTTAACTTTGTTGTACAACAAAAATAAAAGCAAATTCAGGCAAGAAAAAATACATATCTATTCCTTTATTGTTACAAATAAAATATACGAAGCACGTATAATGCCTGATACATGATGCTTTAACAAAATAATTATCTATTTTTTTTATTTTTTCTTGTACACATAGTCTTTTACTTTCGGTTCATTGCTTGCCGTTCCCCTGTCTTTTAACAACCCCACGATTATTCCAATAACTTTTTTTACTCCCTTTCTGATCGATTCAGGATCCTCCTTTAATGACATTTAGATAAATTTATTTGATATTCATTCTCACTAGTACAATAAAGTCCATCGGTCGAAAATATAATAAAATGTCATTCCATGGCTAGAAATAAAAAGGTAAAATTAATATGAATCAGCGGAACTGATACGGCCAGAAGTCCAGAGGAATACATTCTGATTATTTATTCGGCCAGTTTTAGCTAAGATACTTTCATCACGTCTTCTAGCATATCGTTGCATCCTGTCAAATTTATTATTAGAAATACGAATGAAATGTATTGATCCAGAGGGATAATATTTTCGTATAAATTCATTAGGTGGATACTCGACCTTTTCAGGATTCTCAATCACTTGGAACTCTTTACATTTTTCTTTATTTTATAAGTTGAATTTTTTTATATAATACAAAGCAATTCAAAATAAATACTGTAAATATCAAATCACAAATCATATAATTCATCTATCATTCTAAGGTTTAAATATCATGATTTACATAACAAGTTCAAGAAAGTAAAAAAGTATTAAGTAAAATAATAATCATGATGTTACTTCGAAACTTACTACTTCTGCTTTCTGATTTTTCAAATCATTTTTATTTATTATTATTATTTTTTATTATTTGTTATTTATTTTTTTTATTATTTTATTGTTTTTAGAAAAATGATAACCAAAATAAACCCACCATAATATCTTTCTGCCATCCTAACATAAACCAAATAAACACGCCATAATATCTTTCTGCCATTCTCAATAAACCCATCATAATATCTTTCTACCGTCCCAACATAAACGATAACCCAATAAACCCATCATAATATCTTTCTGCCGTCCCAACATAAACGATAACCAAATAAACCCGTCATAATATCTTTCTGCCGTCCCAACATAAATGATAACCCAATAAACCCGTCATAATATCTTTCTGCCGTCCCAACATAAATGATAACCCAATAAACCCGTCATAATATCTTTCTGCCATCCCAACATAAACGATAACCAAATAAACCCGTCATAACATCCCAACATATGATCACAAAAAATACCACCAAATATCCACCAAACCACTTACCATTCATTTTCGTCGCCATCATCATCGTCGTCGTCATCGTCGTCGTTGTCGTCATAGTTACCGTCATTATCGTCACTATCGTGTCCAAAATCCAGGTTCCAAAGAATTCTAAAATTTTAAAAATATATTAATATTAATATTAAAAATAATAATAATAATAATAATAAAACTTTAAATATAAAAAAAGCTCACCATTGTGATTTGCAGGAATAACCATACACTATATTGAATTCTCTGGACTTCCTCTCCATAAAATACTAACTTTTTTTAGAAATAATAATAAAATTTATTTAAATTATTTAAATTAATTAATTAATTAATAATAAATCAATAAAACTTACTGGTATTATTTGGAGAAGGAGAACTTTCCCCGTGGTGAGTGGTATGGCATTTCCCCGCTCTAAAAAAGATAATAAATACATAAAATAATATTATTAATAAATAAAATAATAAAATAATAAAAAAAATAAATAATAAATAAAAATAATAATACTTACCGAAGATGGGAGTTATTGCCACCATGCAACAATCCCACTCACCTCTAATCGAGTCCTCGACACCCTTTTAAAACTTACTACTTTTCTCATAATTATTTTCCGCTTTTGAAGGAGAAAATAATTATGAAAAAGTAGTAATTAAATGAAACTTACTACTTTTTTCATAATTAATTTCCACCTTTGGAGCAGAAAATAATTATGAAAAAAGTAGTTTGCCAACCCTTCCCTCCCTTTCACTCCCTATTATTTAGAAAGAAATGAATATTATTATCAGTTGTTTCTTTCTTTTTTTTAATTAATAATAATAATAATAATAAATGTTTACCTTTTGGGAGTTTATTATTTTTCACAATGGGTGTCATTTCNCTAACTTTTTTTAGAAATAATAATAAAATTTATTTAAATTATTTAAATTAATTAATTAATTAATAATAAATCAATAAAACTTACTGGTATTATTTGGAGAAGGAGAACTTTCCCCGTGGTGAGTGGTATGGCATTTCCCCGCTCTAAAAAAGATAATAAATACATAAAATAATATTATTAATAAATAAAATAATAAAATAATAAAAAAAATAAATAATAAATAAAAATAATAATACTTACCGAAGATGGGAGTTATTGCCACCATGCAACAATCCCACTCACCTCTAATCGAGTCCTCGACACCCTTTTAAAACTTACTACTTTTCTCATAATTATTTTCCGCTTTTGAAGGAGAAAATAATTATGAAAAAGTAGTAATTAAATGAAACTTACTACTTTTTTCATAATTAATTTCCACCTTTGGAGCAGAAAATAATTATGAAAAAAGTAGTTTGCCAACCCTTCCCTCCCTTTCACTCCCTATTATTTAGAAAGAAATAAATATTATTATCAGTTGTTTCTTTCTTTTTTTAAATTAATAATAATAATAATAAATGTTTACCTTTTGGGAGTTTATTATTTTCATAATGGGTGTCATTTCGTTTTTGGATCCTCTCACCTTTTAGATCTAGAAAAGAAGGTTAGTATTTATATCATTTTAGATCTAGAAAAGAAGGTTAGTATTTATATCATTTTGTTTTCTTTTAGATCTAGAAAAGAAGGTTAGTATTTATATCATTTTGTTTTCGGATCCTCTCGTCTTTTAGATCTAGAAAAGAAGGTTAGTATTTATATAAAATAATAATAAAATAGAATAATAGCCACCTTTGGAGAGATCCTTTCGTCACATTCGTTTATTTCGTTCCTGGGATTCTCTCCTCTTTTAAATCAAGAAAAGAAGGTTTTAGTACTTTTAATTAAAAAAATATTAAATAATAATAGTAATAATAATAATAATAATAATAATAAATATTTACTTTTGGAGAGAATACTTATTATTTTTTTTGTTTTTTAAAAAGAGGACTCGAGTTTTTTGAAAATGGGGAAAATGGGGGAAAATTGATCCCTTTTATACTTTTCATGCTTTTATTTATGTTTATTTTATTATGTTTATTTTATTATGTTTGTTTATTTGTTTATTTGTTTATTTATGATATGTGACTTATAATTGTTTATTTTTTTTTTTATTTCTAAAATAAAAATAAAAATAAACAATTAAAACAATTAAAATTGATCTACATAATGCATAAATTATAATGTATCTGTATCAAAAAGGTAACTCCTTTGTTAACTCCGCTTTAGAAATAAAAAAAAAAATAAACAATTATAAGCCACATATCATAAACATAAATAAACAAATAAACATAATAAAATTTTTATTTATGTTTATTTTATTATGTTTATTTTATTATGTTTATTATATATTATATTATAATATAATATATAAAATTTTATTCCCATATGAGCAGGAAAAGTATAAAAGGGGTCCATTTTCCCCATTTTCCCCATTTTCAAAAAACTCGAGTCCTCTTTTTAAAAAACAAAAAAAATAATAAGTATTCTCTCCAAAAGTAAATATTTATTATTATTATTATTATTATTATTATTACTATTATTATTTAATATTTTTTTAATTAAAAGTATTAAAATCTTCTTTTCTTGATTTAAAAGAGGAGAGAATCCCAGGAACGAAATAAACGAATGTGACGAAAGGATCTCTCCAAAGGTGGCTATTATTCTATTTTATTATTCTTTTATATAAATACTAACCTTCTTTTCTAGATCTAAAAGGCGAGAGGATCTGAAAACAAAATAATATAAATACTAACCTTCTTTTTAGATCTAAAAGAAAACAAAATGATATAAATACTAACCTTCTTTTCTAGATCTAAAAGGTGAGAGGATCCGAAAATGAAATGACACCCATTGTGAAAAATAATAAACTCCCAAAAGGTAAACATTTATTATTATTATTATTATTAATTAAAAAAAAGAAAGAAACAACTGATAATAATATTCATTTCTTTCTAAATAATAGGGAGTGAAAGGGAGGGAAGGGTTGGCAAACTACTTTTTTCATAATTATTTTCTGCTCCAAAGGTGGAAATTAATTATGAAAAAAGTAGTAAGTTTCATTTAATTACTACTTTTCCATAATTATTTTCTCCTTCAAAAGCGGAAAATAATTATGAGAAAAGTAGTAAGTTTTAAAAGGGTGTCGAGGACTCGATTAGAGGTGAGTGGGATTGTTGCATGGTGGCAATAACTCCCATTTTCGGTAAGTATTATTATTTTTATTTATTATTTTTTATTATTTTATTTATTAATATTATTTTATGTATTTATTATCTTTTTTTAGGGCGGGAAAATGCCATACCACTCACCACAGGGAAAGTTCTCCTTCTCCAAATAATACCAGTAAGTTTTATTGATTATTTATTATTAATTAATTAATTAATTTAAATAATTTAAATAAATTTTATTATTATTTCTAAAAAAAGTTAGCATTTTATGGAGAGGAAGTCCGGAGAATTCAATATAGTGTATGGTTATTCCTGCAAATCATAATGGTGAGCTTTTTTTATATTTAAAGTTTTATTATTATTATTATTATTATTTTTAATATTAATATTAATATATTTTTAAAATTTTAGAATTCTTTGGAACCTGGATTTTGGACACGACGATAGTGATAATAATGACGGTGACGACGACAACGACGACGACGACGATGATGGCGACGATGGCGAGGTAAGTGGTTTTGGTGGATATTTGGTGGTATTTTTTGTGATCATATGTTGGGATGTTATGACGGGTTTATTTGGTTATCGTTTATGTTGGTTTGGGTTTATTTGGTTATCATTTGTGTTGGGACGGCAGAAAGATATTATGACGGGTTTATTGGGTTATCATTTATGTTGGGACGGCAAAAAGATATTATGACGGGTTTATTGGGTTATCATTTATGTTAGGATGGCAGAAAGATATTATGACGGGTTTATTTGGTTATCGTTTATGTTGGGACGGCAGAAAGATATTATGATGGGTTTATTGGGTTATCGTTTATGTTGGGACGGCAGAAAGATATTATGACGGGTTCATTTGGTTATCGTTTATGTTGGGATTATAGTAATGTAAAATTCTGATTTGTTAAAATGTCACTCTATTGTTTGTATCAATAATTTTGATCTACATTTTGAAATTTTTAAATAAAATACCTCATGTTTGGATAAATAGTCTCACGTTAATAAAAAAAAAATCTCTTACATAAAAGACAATGGTTCAATCTATCATTTAACAGAAAGTTTTTCTAAAAAAGTCAATTGATTGGGTACTTCTATTCATTTAAAGTTGAGTGATCAAAAGTGGTGGCTTTAGACTGTGTGTACTATATATATATTAGATTAGAACCGATGATCAATTCATTATGAAAAGTCAGATCATACTTTTATTAGTTTTCTTTTATCAAAAACTTTAGTTATAGATTGTTATTTGATTCAGAATCAAATCCCACCAACAAGTAACTTATCTAGCAATTTATTGGCCTTTTGTTATTAACTGATAGGTTTTACATAATATAGTATATGATTTAAGAAGTAATTGAGATTATTTTTTTTACCAAGAAACTAGTAACTTACCTATTAAAATTATTTTTAAGAAATTTTGCAAGTTAATAATTATTACCAAGAAATCGAAGAAGAAATTATTAAATCCCAATAGATTATCTTTCCCTTGGCATACTATTGGTATAATATTGGACAACAAGGTATAATATTATAACTGAATTAAGATAGGTGATAGTGAAAAGACGCAAATTTTATTACAATCAATTTCTGAATTTTTTTATAAGAAATGAAAGACTGCAAGAATATCATAAAACCTGACAAAACTCACAGAGATTAGTATGGATTGAATAAAATAAATAAATAAACAGTAGTATTGATATTTAGATGAGAAACTTATTAAGTAAATTTGTTCTATTTTATTTATTTTTACTATATAGTTATGAGCTTTAATTTTATTTTTAATATATAATAATAGAATAATATCTATTATAGGTCATATTTTTGATCGAAAATTTGATATCTTATAATGATTTTGCTTAGAGTTTTATAAAAAATAATTGCAAATCTTGTATGACTTTTATTAGTATTGCTTGGGATCCTATTGTACATATCATATCAAATATTATTCTTTGAAGTGAAACATGAAAAATGGAAAAGAGAGTTTTAAATTTCTACTTTATTATCTCTCCTGTATAATCTAATCGCAGTTTCAAAATCAGACCTATTACTTATGTAGATATATTCACTATCATTATCTTTATAACAAATTTTATTTATTTCCAAGATTTCCAAAACATTCATAATTGTATATTTGCACAGGTCGAAATATTAAAAATCGGGTACTTATCTGTCACATATCGGGTACCCGACTCATGCCTAATTTCGGGTACCCGATAAGGCCCCGATATGTGTAAAAAAATATTTTCTACACTTATCGGGTACCCGATATGTCACCGATATGCCATATCCTACACATATCGGGGACTTATCGGGTATTTAGACTATCGGGTACCCGATATGTGATAGATATGTGTAGGATATGGCATATCGGTGACATATCGGGTACCCGATAAGTGTAGAAAATATTTTTTTACACATATCGGGGCCTTATCGGGTACCCGAAATTAGGCATGAGTCGGGTACCCGATATGTGACAGATAAGTACCCGATTTTTAATATTTCGACCTGTGCAAATATACAATTATGAATGTTTTGGAAATCTTGGAAATAAATAAAATTTGTTATAAAGATAATGATAGTGAATATATCTACATAAGTAATAGGTCTGATTTTGAAACTGCGATTAGATTATACAGGAGAGATAATAAAGTAGAAATTTAAAACTCTCTTTTCCATTTTTCATGTTTCACTTCAAAGAATAATATTTGATATGATATGTACAATAGGATCCCAAGCAATACTAATAAAAGTCATACAAGATTTGCAATTATTTTTTATAAAACTCTAAGCAAAATCATTATAAGATATCAAATTTTCGATCAAAAATATGACCTATAATAGATATTATTCTATTATTATATATTAAAAATAAAATTAAAGCTCATAACTATATAGTAAAAATAAATAAAATAGAACAAATTTACTTAATAAGTTTCTCATCTAAATATCAATACTACTGTTTATTTATTTATTTTATTCAATCCATACTAATCTCTGTGAGTTTTGTCAGGTTTTATGATATTCTTGCAGTCTTTCATTTCTTATAAAAAAATTCAGAAATTGATTGTAATAAAATTTGCGTCTTTTCACTATCACCTATCT